>VZTB01005220.1:910487-929204 GCA_013397245.1 Thryothorus ludovicianus
TGAGAAATACTGTCCATGGTTAGATCCACCCCTCGGTCTCGTGCCCACTTATAGGTGGCATCTCTACCCTGATGGCCTGAGGCGTCATGGGCCCATCGAGCTAGGAACAGCTCTCCCTTGTGTTGCCAATCTAAGTCTATCTTTGACACCTCTATCTTTGCAGCATGATCTACCTGCTCGTTGTTTTGGTGTTCTTCATTAGCCCGACTCTTGGGGACATGGGCATCAACATGCCGACCTTTCACAGGCAATTTCCCTACCCTAGTAGCAATATCCTTCCACTCATCAGCAGCCCAGATTGGTTTTCCTCTACGTTGCCAGTTGGCCTTTTTCCACTTCTCCAGCCAACCCCACAAAGCATTGGCTACCATCCATGAATCAGTGTAGAGGTAGAGCTTTGGCCATTTTTCCCTCTCGGCAATGTCCAGGGCCAATTGAACGGCTTTGAGTTCAGCAAGCTGACTTGATCCACCTTCTCCTTCGGTAGCCTGTGCGACCTGTCGTGTGGGGCATCAACCTAGGACATGTATTTATAGAAATAATGTGATGAAAAATGATAAGCATTCTCACATTTTTGCCATTATCAGGTATCTCCATGCCGTCAGCAAACAAGGGCAAGACACTCAGGAGATGCCACATGCTACTGCTTCCCTTGTTCTTTGTATGTGCTGCTTGTAGTTGAGTCCTTTTTGAGCCTGTGAAAAGAGCTGTCTGAAGGGACAACTGTGGCTTTACAGTAGTTCTGTGAGTTACTGGGAAAGGGCCACTCAACCTGTGAAATAAAGGCCACAGAACCAAAGGAGAAAGTGACAGTACTTACCCTCTTCAAGGTGGGGCAGAATTATTGCCTTTACCTAAGTGTATGGTACAAAAGCAAAATTAATTGTAAAACTCTGTTGAGATCAGTGCTGAAACTCAGTGAAACCAGTATTTCACTGCAGATGCTTAACAAGACAGTTTTTCTACTTCATTGCCTGGGCCCTGCACGTGAACTGTGATGCTGTTTGCCTGTAGAGTAAGTGTTCTGGGAATCCTACAACTGCTGCAAGAGCCTTGGTTCTCTTACAGAATGAATCCAGCTTGATATTAAAAATCCAAGAGAAGGTGATATATAACCTCTTCCTTTTTACCAAAGGTAATAAAAGATTAATTTCATGAACAAGGAATTTGTAACAATCAGCGTATTTCTGATATTCTTCAACAATACATAATATGTTAAAATATTTCATCTGAAAATCCTATTCTTTATATGAATAAGAAGAAAAAACTCTTTTAACATGAGTAAAATCCTCAGTGAGAAGAAACATTATGTTACCAACTTTGCAAAATACACATCTTTGGTCTTTTATATGTTTCGTTCCATTAAACTTGCCTTTATGCAGACTCTAAGGAGGCTGGGATACTTGCATTCAAGAATCAGATTCAGGTTTCTATTCAGCTGGGATAAGTATCCAGCTCACCCAGATTGCTGTTGTGTGGTGAAAAGTAGGCACACAGAGGAAGAATGAAGACCTGTATAGAAGTCTTCTGTAAGTTACCGATACTACAGCTTTCATAGAAAACTGAACCCTTGTGCAAGGACTAGAACATCATCTTCACAAGTGGAAAGGCAGGGAGTAGGGTGGTTTAAAAGGTCATATTTAAAACAGGTAGATGTAAAATGTCCCTCTATATATAGAGAGATATAATGACAGGAAAGAAAAATGCTTCTATATCCAGGAAAAAAGCTTTGCAAAAGTATTTGGGATTCCTAAGAAAAGCTCTCCAGAAATCCTGGGTTTAGGTGTGGGTGGAGAACAGCTTCTCCACAAAACTCAAGTGAATTCAAAGTTATAGGCAGACAGAGCTGTGGATGCCTCCAGCTGTATGACTGGAGAGTGTGTTGTAAAGCAGCCTCTACGACAGATTCCTTGGCAAAAAATCACCAATTCTTCAGCAGAGAAGAACTTAACCTTCCTTACAGGTTAAGAATGGGGGAAAGCCTACTGTTTTCTTTACTTAACTCACAAACATTCTTTCAAAACAGAACTGGATAGGCTTTTGTATGGAAACCTCTGTTTTGGCTTCTCAAAAATGTACTTGCAGATCCATTGGGCACTGTGCACTTTTAAGCTAACATTAAAATGGGCATCAGAAGTCTTTTTCCTATAATCTGTGGGAAAAATTATGGGATGGGAAGGTTGCTTTAACTGAGCTTATTCAACCTTTCAGAGTGCCTTAGCCATGCACAGTTTTTCTGCATTGATGTAATTATACCCCGTATTTTGGGGTGTTTATTTGCATCTCTGCAGAGAGAACACCTAGGGATGTACAACACTCATGAAGGACCAATGCCTTCATCCAGGCTGGTGGCAGACAGAGCAAGGCATCAGGAATGAACATCTGGCATAGTGGGAGCAAGGCTCTGTTTCTGTTCTTTGCTACCATGAGTTGGAGATGGTGAGAAATTTTTTTGAGGTGTATTAAAATGTCTTTGATGACAGAAGCCAGTTTTTCAAGAAAAAAACCCAACTTTTCTCACAGAAAAGCACTGGTCTAACTGAAGCTTCCCATGGGAACCTTCATTTCAACTCCACCAGGGAGGTAACAGGGCAACAGCTTGATACTGCCAGGCTAGCTAAAGTGCTGGATCAAGCAGAGTAAAACTGTCTCTTGACTGTTCAATATTTGAGATGAGGGCCCTGCCCTGCAGTAATTCATCTTCTGACCACCTGACTACGCATGCAGTCAGTGCACACGCTTCCTTCTTGCTTTAGTGCCAGTAATTGCTTTCCTTGTTATTTCCTCTTCATCAGCATTGACCTCTGATGCCCTTTGATGAAAGAAGAAAAGGGTATTATTTATCCAAAGTGAGAGAAATAACTCTTAAGAGCAAAGAAAATGGAGAAGTCCTGAAAAGAAAATATTTAGATAACCAAACAACTTACAGTCAGCCCATACCCACTTCTCTGATTCATTTTCTCTGCTCTATCCACAAACATCTATTTTGTTCCCCGTGGCTGCCCCAGAAAGGGTTGTCCTCCTATTCCCAATGATAACTTTTTTTTGTTTTTCACATAGGAACAAGCATAGCCTCTTCTGCAGTTTACAAGCACATACTATAAGCAGAAATATATGGTAGGAGAAAGTAACCTTGCTAACATATGCAAATATCAGAGAAGAATGTGAGGATTAGATTAGAAAGGGTCAAAAAGGTTTAGTAATGTGAAAGCAGAAAAGGGGTGTTCCTACTGCTTCTTAACTGTCTTTAAATTATTTACTTGGCACTTTGACAGCTCACAATTTAAATTATTTCATTCATCTTAATATTTAATCACAGTTTTTAATTATACTAGTAACTTGAGGCTACTTCTTCACTCAGCAATAGCTTCATCTTCTATTAATAAATGGCACATACCCTTGGCTTTGACACTTACTTGCTGTGAGTGTTTCGGCTTCGGTAGAACATGCAGTTCAGGACACTGTTATTGCATCTTAAAGCTCAAATATTCTTAAATTATCAGAACAGCATTTAACCCTGATGATAATAATTTAGCATAAAAATGTTCAGTCTTCACCGTAGTTCTTAATGCTACTGTTGCTAAAATTGCAGGAGTTCAGAGAACAAGTACTTACAAAAAAATCTTATTCCAAAAGATATTCTTCCAGGTGATTTTTCTTCTCACTCTGGAGAAGAGACAGTCTGGTACCTGAGAGCTGTGGGCTGGAAGAATGTTACATCTCCATGTGTGGCTGGCAGGGTTTGGGATGAAGGACTTGGGGGTGGTTTTTTTCCGAGCTGCATTCCAGATGAACTCCCTTGCTGGGTTTACAGTGCTCGTGTGGCGCTGGGCTGCTTTGGTTTAGAGGCTGCTGGGGAACAGGGGCCATCCAGCCCAAACCCACCAGGGAACACTAAAAGATCTGGGGCTTGCTGAGCCATCTACTCTCCCCACAGCTCTCTGAAGACTATATGGCTCTGTGACAACTAGGGAATGTGATTTATGGGTTCAAGAAAGTTGACCATATTTCCCCTGAGCCTCTGAGACCAAACTCCTGTTTTTGCAGGCAGCATGTCAGATAAGTTTTTCTTCTATAAATTGACCACCCTCTATTTTATAATGTTAAATTTTTGTTCAAATCCTCCTCATTGGGAAATTGCTCCAAAAGTTGGCTCTTCTCTTGCTTTTTGTGATTTCCAGCCAAAATTTATTCACAGAATAAATTCTGATTTTGTTGCCAACATGGTTCCTTAGCTCAAAAAAGACTCTGATTGATCTACACACAGCAATCAGCATTCATTTTTCCAGACTGAGTTGAGCTCTTCCAGTTCCTTTTGACACGATTCATCTAGAAATCTTTGCTGTTCCTCTTTAGATTAATTTTTGTGTATTGCCAATGGCTAGAACTAAGTCCACTTTTCCCACTGACACTTCACCAGGGTTGGCATACAGCACTCTGATGGCACATGCTGGCCAAACCTCACCTCCTATGTACTGTTGATACAAACTGATAAATAATCAGTATGAGCAAAACGATGGATTTAATAGAGCCTCTAATAAATTTGGTTAAATCACACTGCAAAGGCTGAGCTTATTATGTGACATATTTTTGTATTAATTAATTATTAACACGAGGATCAGGAACCAGGACACAGTGGCCCACATGTGTAATGCTATTTGAAGACCATTTGAAAGGATCAGTACCACAAATGTGTGATGTTAGCTGGCTTTCTGTTCAAGGAGCTGGCCACTTTGGAATCTATTCATAATGTACTAACTCTCCCCATCCACTTACTGGAGACTTACTGCTCGTAAAAATTTCTTTCCTGTCACCTGTGGCCACAAAGATTATCTTAGACTCCTGCTGAAGCAGGGATTTAAGTCCAAGTGGGCTCTGAATAGTCTAAGTCAGAAGTGTAACATTTCCTGCATGGTGTTTTGCTTTGGACCAGAGCAGAACAACTCCAAGAGGAAGAAGAAAAGCATCAGCTTCCATTTCTTCAAAGCTCAAATGTTAAATATTCCTAAGTATTTGTTAGTTTACCTGCTAACCATTAGAAAGATTCATCATGGTTATAAGATCCAACCTAGGCACTTGCAGTAATTATCACTAAGAGCACTCTATGGTATCTGAAGAGGAAGCAGGAAAAAAGATGTGTTTGGTGTCAGAAAAGAAAAAGAAAATGGGACTTGGAATATCAGGTAAGGACTGCAGCTATTGCATCTGGGCTCCTCATGAAATTTGTCAGACAGAGGGATTAAAGAAGTGTTTTTTTCCCTTCAAAAAGAAGTTTCCAAATAATGAGGTGGGCAAAAGCTAGCTACTCTTCTTTTTCCATTAACCTCAGGCCAGAGGCAGTGGATGTAATTTAATAACCTACAATTAAAGAAGAGCAGTCTAAGGTAATTAGTTTGTGTTAAAAAAAAAGTCAAGAGAGTCACACTCTTTGGAAGAATGAAATAGTGAGAGGATTAATTGCAAGTGGAATACTCCAAAGAGAAATTTATTTAATATTGTATAAAAAGAAACCACCTGAATTTTGGTGTTCATTAGATCCTAATTTTGAGATCAAATTGTAGTAGAGAGATGAAAATTGAGAGAGAAATATGGAATGAGATTCTGACACATTTAGAAACAGCTGTGTTAGTGTGCCATTCTGGAGAACACTTTTGAATGAGAATGCAAGTTTTAGAAAGAAAAGAGGTAATGTTATAGAAGATTGGGCTGACAAACAAGTCTTAATAAAAAAATAAAAAGGGTTGAAAAAATTAATTAAAAACCCCCTTCAACAATTCAATTCTCATATGGAGCAAATTTATAAGAAGTAATGTGAAAGTTTCAACTTGTCAGAACAAATGGGAACAAAGTAGTGCCTGGCCTTTGATTGAGTTGCTATTTTGCAAGAAACAAAGCTATTTATGGGAAGCCGTACCTAAAAGGAAATTAAGTATTCTGCACAGCAAAGAAGCTTTTTCCATGGAGATTGCTCAGATTGAGCCTTATTTGAGATGACTGAAGTGTGCCCTTGAACATGAGTAGTATTATTGCTTATAAACTGGATATTGATACCCAGATCAATATGAAACCTTAAATCAATTTGGAAACAAAGAAAAAAACTCAGGTTGTACAGTGACAAAGTCAGTTCAATAACAGCTGTATACAAACTAAATGCAATTTCAAGGCCTTGAAAACAGAATTTTACTTATTATTGAGGAAGACAGAAGCTGGAAATATGTGTGGTGCTGCTTCTCCTAGGGAGAATGTATAAACTAGAAGGCCAGAACCATCTGGAGATGGAAAGAAAAACAGATTAAAAAACTCCAAACTAAATTAAGATATAGGCAGCAGAGGAAAAATTAGGAAGGAAATTTAACATACACATAAAACAAAATTAAAATAGTCATTATGCTTGTAAAAGAACACTGAGAAAAATGTTGAATGGTAATCACAAGTATTTAAAGATATACATGATGAAAGAAACTTTCTATCCATGATCATGATATCCTTTATAGGTTTTTGAGATTTTAGAAACAGATGTCTGTTACAAAGGAGAAAACAGCCCAGTTCTCTCAGTGCAGATTCAAGACACAAAGAGATAAACCCCAACCTGTCAAAGGAAGCTCCTTATATAGTGTTCTCAAGTCACTGTTTTCAAGATCCCTCTGATAAAAATGGATATAATAGTACTTTTTCACCTCTAAGAATTACTGAAACAGAGAACACCTTACAGTGTTTAGCATATATGCTATTGTAGTGAGGCCAGTGCATGTTGCCCTTGTTTTTCAAGTTTTCTGAGGCACTTTCTAACTTGATGTTTTTCACAGTTCTTAGTTCTTTCTCACACACACGCGTGTTGTTATCAGAAGTATGTTTTTGTTATGACGAGGTTGTTTACATACTTTGTCTTGGTGTGAAGAACAGCTGATGGACAGTTGTCTTGACCAACGGGATGGGAGAGGTGTCAGCCTTCTTCTCCAATCCCTGGTCTGTGTAAAAATACTATAAATGTAGAGTCAGATGTTTTAATAAATAGTTTCAGCCTTCTCATGAGAAAGTGTGTCCTTGCGTGTCCCACAGTGACAAGTGCACACCTCTTACTTACCTAAACTTGATAGCCTTGGTAGTAGAGAGAAAATTTATGTTAAGGAATAAATTAATAACTCACTGTGAATAATTGTCGTTCTAAATTAATATGACTTTTTCTTGATTCATACACTGATTTTAAATATGGTGGGTAAGCGGTTTCTATCGTAGTTCTGCTTTATCCAAACCCGAGATGCATACACCTTTTTCAGGCACGATTTGCCATTTGTGCTTTCCTTCTGTGAGTATTTTCTGAGACCCATGCTCTGCTGAACATCCATGGCAAGTTCTTAGGCGGGCAGGTTTTTCCTGTGCCAGGGTGACTGCGGGCGCTTCCCGTTTCCCGGTGCTCAGAAGCAGGCGCAGTCTGACTGTCACTGCTGTACTGGGGCAAGACCCCGGTGTGCACCAACGCTCTGTCCCTGAATCCTGCAGACCCAGTTGCCGTGGCAGGGGAAGCCCAGGCCCAGCTGGAAGATGAGCCAGGGCACGCTGTAGCCGGGCGTTGTTCCGCGGGCTGGGTGCCGCAGGACCCGGGGCGTGCCGCGGCACGCAGGGGAGCGGGAGCGCAGACACTGACACACGCGATGTGAGAACCGACGGCTCCGAGTTTGCAGGCTTCCTTTGAAGTTGATGGGAATTCGCCTGAGTAAAGTACACATTAAAATGGAATAGAAGTGCTCCGTTTTGGCCTGTTAGGGCATGGGTGTCAATAGAAAATGCTTCATTGCTGAAATCATAAGCAGCTTGCTAAATATTTGGGGCTTAAGGATGCTCCACCCAACGGCTTGCTGGTTAGAATGTTCACAGGAAGGTAGAAGATGTGAGCGTAGATCTCCTCTCCTGTCTCCTGAGTGGATGTTTCAGCCACTGACTTGCACTAAATGCTGGCTTTGTTCTCCCCCTTTTTCCTCCGTCTCCATTTTTCACTCTGTCCTTGTTAAGCACTTAAAAAAAGCCCTCCAAAATAACACCTGAAATCTGAACTGTGGACACTTCCTCCCTTGAGAGATTTAAATCCCAGAGCTTGACAGGGTTTAGTTCACTTCCTTTCCTAAGTGCCTAGCTGCTAGCAGTTCCTGGAAGGCCACTGTGAGCTCCTCTCGTGGGTGACTGACTTTCCCCACCCAGAGAACTCATGCTCTAACTTTGGTCTGCATCTGCTGTGTTTAAGTAAAAGTAAATGCATCAATGCAGAGCATAGTGACTCTCAGATCACTGTGTTGACTAAGCCTGAAGTTCAGAGGAGCTGAGGTGAAACCACAAGAGATAATGACCATAAGAGAGAGATAATGATGGCTGATTTTATTTTAGTGATGTAAATAAATATGCTGCATCGATGCACAGTAACTGATGAGATGTGATTCTGGACTGGAAGAAAGATAGGGTCAGTTACCCTTGTCCTCCCTTATTGAAGGCAAGTAGGCCATGTAATTCCTTTCACAAACTGGTGACCATCCAGCCTCCAGCCTGACAGTATATATTCTGTATATATATATAGCTAAAGCTTATAGCTAGGAAGTAAATGCAGTTATATGTAGATAAATATGGAGATAAAATAGATGTCTTGTATGTACAAGTGGTATATTGAGGATGCATTGCTGTTAATGCAATAGTAATTGTTACACACAGCTTCAGTGTTACTTACTTTGGGAGAAACATGGCTGGCTGGAACACTTGAAGTATAAGTTGTGTTTTTCCATATATAGCTTCCTGTTAAATATTCTACACAGCAGCCACTATGTTTATGTTCTTCCCTAAGTGGTCATTTTGAATGGCAAGTGCTTCAGCACTTATTGACAGGTTGCTTTCTTGTCTAAAAATAGAGGAATGTGTGGATCCTTGTACACAGCAGGTAGTCAAGTAATAACGAAAGTGATTGATGATAAAAAGCTTGCTTTCCAACCTCCTGTCATCAACAACCTATTGGGATCAAGAGAACACTAGGATAGAAATTAATCTTCCTTGAGTTATTCTAAACAGTCAACTGATAGGAGATTTCTTTGATCTCATTCAATTGAAATTGATTAATTCTGTTAATTACTCTGTTTGAACTGAGTTAGCAGGAATTTTCTGCGTATTGCAGCACCCTTGATGGTTTGCCTTCTTGCATGCCAAACAAGTAAACTTGGTAAAGAATGTGAAAGCAGATGATGTTAATCTAGTGTTTGCTAAGACTGATAATGGCTATCAGTGAGAAATATCTGTAGAAATTATCAGATGTAATCTGTTTCTGTACTTGGATTTTTTATTGAAACTGTCATTGGTTAAGATACATTAACAGTCCTTAGGGCAGGAAGTCATGAATTCTTCTGCCAAGGAAATGCATCATCACTAAGGATTTTTTTCCTCTCCTTCTCCCTCTTTCCATTTCATACCTCATGAATCCTTAATCCTATAGGAAGAACAGGGATTCCATTAGGGTTCTTTAACACCTGCTGGATTATGGGATTGTCGTAAACCTAGGGTGATCCCCTAAGTTTTATGCCAGCTCCTTATTCCCAATGTCTGCTGGGAAGGTTCAGATTAACATTAATAGTGCAGGACTAACCTCCTACCTAGAATCCTTTTTTTTCTGGTTAGCAAACTGAATTTTATGGGCTAGAGGAGATATTTGGAGTGCTCAGGAATGTACAAATAGACTGACATACACTGAAGGATTTGCCACATACCAAGGACACAGCTGCTTCAAGTTTGTCAGCCATCCTGAAATCTGTCTTTGCTCTAGCCAGCTTTCAGTCAAAATAAAAAAACTTATTTATTATGCTAAAAGGTTATTATTTTTAAAAAATCAGTGAATATTTCTGGAGAGAGGCATGAGAAATGAAACAATAAAACATGTTGTAGGTACATCTTATTCTAGCTAGGCTTCAAAGTGGTTTGTCTTTCCTGTGTAGCTAGTAGGAGCTTGAGCCAAAGTAATTTCCAAAATACTTACCACAGCTCTCTGGTGCTGGGATCCAGTTCTCTTGCATCCTGCCTGATACAGGTTAGTCTCTGTTCCATGAAGATGCCTTTGGAGTGCCCTTCTGTGCCGCTGTAGCTCAGCTGGAAGTCAGCAGCTAATTGACTCTGAAGAAACCCTTTATGCAATGGGAAGGCAAAACACCCTGAGGAGTTCAGTGCTTGCTCTGAGGGTAAACAGGTCATTTACCTGTTTTGAGTAAAATTCTTCCTGCTGATGGCAAGGGAGGTGAAACTTGCTAAGCACCCATGTGAGTGTATTCCTATTTATAAAACTTAAGTGAAAAACCTCTTGTGCACAAATGTGCAAGTGAGAACAACAAATACAGCTCAGTAATATCTCCTAGAGATCAGATAAAATTACAGGGTACTGCCCTGAAATCCAATAAAGTGCTAGGATCAGTGATCTCTAAGTGTGGCTTGCTTGAACTGTGATTGCTTGAACACTGGAGTGATAGGCTCTCACCAGGAAGGTTAAAGATGTGGATTTAAATGCCTTTACGCAGAAGAAATGCCTTTATGCAGAAGAAAAAATTAGAGTCCTTTTTGCTTATCCTGAGAGTGTCTTGCAATCATTGCACTATTATGTAAAATCTGGAGGCTTTTATTTATGTTTTCAAAGAAAGCAGTAACCAAATCTACTGTTTGCATAAAGTTTGTTCTGCTTGCCTTCCAAACAAACCAAATGAAGGGCTATTTTCTGGATCAATTGGGCATAAGAATTGGGCATAATGTTGAGCATCATGGTGGGAAGCATGTTTGTGTCCAGAAGCAGAAAGCTTGTTCAAGAACACCAGTGGTGAAAACTGAGCCACACAGAAATTAAAATAAATTCCTTTTTTTCAGAGACCGCTATTTTGCTTCTAGACACTTCTGTCCACATCACATGTTATGTCTTTCACCCCCAAAATTATATAAAACCACCCAAAGTAGCTGATAAAAAGGTAACTTCAGAACTGGAGGCAACACTCACATGCCATGCAAGTCCCATAATTAAGGGAGTTTGCCATGCTGAGGGGTCAGAGTTCCCAGTTTGAGTGTGCTGCTGGGAAAATCATACCAGCCCTGCCTTCAGAATCTGGCAGTACTTTTGTGCTATGCTGCACAGTCCTTTGCATGCAGCAGCTTGCTCTGAATTCCCACACAGCTCCTTGTGTGGGGTTCTGCTGTGATGTACAGCATATATATTCAGGATATCCAAAATCCATCACATCTGGATTACATGTATTTTTGTGGATTTGCTAGCAGGATAAAAGACCCACTCCCTGTGACCCTGTAAGTTAGGAACAAGGGATGGGGTTCCCAAAAATCTACATTACTAGTTATAATATTATGATCAGAGCTGACTTTCCAAAATATTCAAGGCAATTTTTATGAGTAAGTAAAATCACCAGGTCTTCCCTCTAAAATAAAGAAATTGCCAATAAGTTCCCAAGAATCTGGTGCAAATATTCAGCCTGAGGCTTCTTTACTCACTGCTTTTGTTGTACTTCTTTCATTGAGATAGTCTTACTGGATAAAGCCTTAGGTAAGATTTTGGAGTCATAATCCCCTTAATATCCGAAGTTGTTATGAGAGAGAACATGAAAAGCTGAGAAAGCAATAATTTCAGGATTTGGTTTCTTTATGACTTTTCTCTTAACATTTTCCTGGCAATCAAGCTCATTAATTTGGTATACTCCCCTTTTTAACACACACACACACAAACAAAATCACAGAAAGTTTACATAAATTGTTATAGGGGGTCACTTTTGCTATATTGGTTGCCAATATAAATAATTTAGAAAAAGAATTGCTTATATTGAAGAGTACCTTTTACACTAACATAATGATTTTTTTACCATTTTACTTGCCCTTTTGTGTGATGGGGCAATTAATTTTTTTGGGCAAATGTTTACAAAAATATTATTCTGCTGAGAATTTTAGAAATAGAACAGCTTTTATGTCCAGGCTGCTAAAATGTAATGGAAATTTCATAATATTAATTTTAGCTGTTTTATGTGAAGGGATCATACGAAATAACTTTCTCACCAGTCACAGCCCTAAGTGCATCTGGTTCTATTTGGTGCCTGGGGTATTACATCTGGGGTATATTTATATTTGCTGTGCAAAGAGGAAAATACAGGCCAATCTTGCCCTGTATTTTCTACCTGTATTTTCCTTGGAGCTGGAGTCCAGCTTTTAATGTTCCCTCTACCAACACAAAATAAAACATAAGACTGTACAAGCCCATGGCTGAGTATCCGTGCACAAGGAAAGGAATTAACATCAGTGGCAGGACACAACAGAAAGACCTTTCTTCTAGCAAAAGCATATAGATTAGAAGCCACTTTAAAGCTGAAAAGAGGAGCCTGTAGCCTGTTCTCCTGCCAACATAGTCCATAACTGCCAGTCAGAGATTAAATCACCGAGCCCTGCATTTCAAGATCATGCTTTATAGTAAATAGAAGTGCCTTCAAGGATGGAAGCCCTGAGCAGTGCCAATGCATGGTGCATCTGAAGGGCAGGGATTTATTTTTCTTCTTGCCCACATCATGAAAATTGGGTTCTGCTCTCCCAGCTTTCTGCTTGTGTTGTGTTAGTGGCACCTTTGTCACAGCAGAAAGAACAAGCACTAGAACAAGTTACTGAATTAAAAAAATAAAAAACAAATCCAAACTGCCAAATGTTATCTTTCTTTAAAAAAATCTGTAACATCCTTTCCAGACATGTCTCTATGTAGCTGACTGTAGAGTTTGCCAGAAAACAATCTCTTGTGCATATTTGAAAATAATTCATAGATTTCATTTCATTTTTATGGCAAAAGCCAGGTAGAGTAGTCTGGTGGTTTTAAAACATAGATGATAATGTTCTCCTTTTTTCATCGCCTCATTTGTATTCTTTATTTCTACTAGCAAGTTCTTTCATTAGCCCTGCACGATACTTATTTAGTATTGCCAGGGCTATTTTCTCTTGTTTTCTCTTTGTCTATTTTGATTTGTTTCTTCCAAATCTTATTTGTAGATTACTCAAGAAGAAAAGAACTAATACTATCTTTGGTGATTTCCAGCGTCCTCTGTATATATTTTATTTTATTTTCAGATTGTTGTGTCATAGGTCTGTATCACTAATTCCAGGGTTCACTAAAATGTACATACAGTATTTTTCAAATACAAGAAGTCCCCAGCTCCTGAAGACATGGTTTAAAAGTAAGCTTACTGACTCAAGGAAAACTCCCTTTAGAGTCAGCACAAACTTTGGCCATTCTCCTCAGGCCTGAGGTGTGCAGTAATATGTATGTTTTTTTCTTTCAAAATATTCCCTGCTCTTTTCCAGTCTGCAAAGACAGCACGGTGATTAGGTTTCCATCTCATGATATCCAGTAGCACCATAAAAATCAGTTGCATGGTTGGTACTATTGGGTGTGGACAGTCAGATATGAAATCTAGATACCCCCATTGTCAGCCTCCTGTTACGAAGAGGTCACAGTGGCAAAAATGGAAAGCAAATTACAAACCAGCAATTTTGTAGAACATTTTGGTGGTCACAGAAAAGCATTTTGTAATCATCCCAAAGCACTACTAGCTGTCTATCAAGGAGATCAGTAATTCAAAGTAGTCGTAAGTTTTTTTCTGTGCATAGATAATCCATAATAATGGTGACATATGGCAATTCACGTCTATCATTGATGAGAATGGCATTGAAAGTTATAATCATGGCTTCTGAAGCTCTCCAAGCATGATGGATTTGTGGAAACAAATATAAAAAAACAGTGGCAGAACATGTGATAAATAAATCCCATTAGTCTGATAACATGACACAGGCAGGGAGGAAACCCACTGGGAGATTTACAAGTCAGAAAAGAAAAATACACATTCACAATATTAATTACAACAGTGAATGCTTTATGTGTTCTAAAACAACTTCCCTCTTGTTGCAAGTGGATAAATAGATAAGGCTTACTAGCAATGGAAAGAATTAGAATGTAATTAAGACTGACAACTGAGCTGTATGAAAATAGATGAGCACATGTAAACATTTTTTCTAGTAATTGATGAGGTGAGAAACAATGGCTTTTCTGCTGAATAAATGATTTGTCACACTGTAGGACAGACGCTCATGGTAGATATAATAACCTGCTAGTGAGGTAGAACTCATTAATATTGCGTGGTGCAGTTGACACGCTGGAGGGAAGGGATGCCATCCAGAGGGACACTGACACGCCTGGGAGGTGTCACTCAACAAGAGCTGGCAATGGGCACTCATAGCCCAGAAAGCCAAGCAAAGCCTGGGCTGCATCCAAAGGAACATGGCCAGCAGGTCAGAGGAGGGATTCTCCCTCTGCTCTGCCCTGGTGAGTCCCCACCTGCAGCGCTGCATTCAGATCTGGGGACCCCAACATAAGAAGGACATGCAAGTCCAGAGAGGTAATCAAGTTGATAACAGAACGGGAGAACTTGCCCTATAAAGGGTGAAAAAGCTGGGGCTGTTCAGCTCAGAGAAGAGAAGGCTGCCTGGAGAACAAATAGCAACCTTCCAGTACCTGAAGGGGCTCGACAGGGGAGCTGGAGAGGATCTGTTAGGAACTGTATTGATAGGACAAGAGGGAATGGGTATAACTTAGAGGGAAAATTTAATTTAGATATTAGGAAGAAATCCTTTTCTGTGGGGTTATGAGGCACTGGAACAGGTGGCCCAGAGAGGCAGTGGATGCCCAAACCCTGGAGCTGCTCAAGGCCAGGTTGGATACAGGTTTGAGCAGGTTGCTTTGAGCAACCTGGTCTAGTAGGAGGTGTCCCTACTCCTGGCAGGTGGGTTGGGACCAGATGGTCTTTAGGGTCGCTGCCAACCCTTAACATTCTATGATTCTGTGATTCTGCAGTACATATTCTAGTTGCCCTGTGTATGCTTAACTCATTTCAAAATATGAATTAGAAGGGATCACACATTTTTCAATGGGTCTGTTTTAGGGCTTTACCATTTTCAGAGGCAGAGGAGGGCTGAGTATCACTCAGCTGCAAGTGCTGCCTGCCTATTGCCTTCTCCCCAGTGCTGGGAGGGTGTTTTCAGCATGGTTGCAGCCTGGCATCTTCATTGCCTGTGAAGAACATGTTCTGCCTTCTGGTTTGCTCCAAAGAGAAGCAGGCTGTGTGCCATTAGTCCCTCATTTAGTTTTAATTCCCATAGCAGGATACAACTAATGGTTTAATGGTGAAATGCAGTGACATGGCATGGCCTTAATGTCATAATTATCCATAAAGAACTGACAGAGATCTTTTAATGTCTCCAAAGAATTTAAGAGACAAGTAATTTGTAAGTCCTGCTGAATAAGTAAAATGAACCTTAAAAACAACTTACTACGTAAATCCAGTAATGTTTCTACAAAGTTTTCTGGTAATAAAGCTTAGCAGTAGCAGAGGTATATCCTTGACTTTAACTGGGTGTAAAGTTTGGCCAAATTCTGAAGGGAGGCAGAGGTTTCCTGCTGTCATGTGTGAGGAAGAGGGGATGCTGTGTTCAGCAGGTCCCAAAGCCTATGGCAATACATTGTTTGATCAAAGGCACAGGTCCCCTCTGGCCAATTAAACAGGTGCCCACATGAATAAGTTGCTGTTGAAGTTAACGAGGCAAATGCCCTCACTGGAACTCTTGTCATAGCAGTCCCTTGGGAATGCAGAAATTCTTGGCAACTAGATAAGATTTAAGAAGGCTGGAACCTGTAGTGCCTCCCATTACACAGCTGGTTAAAGGAGAAGAGCATTTACTGCTCACAGAGGAGGGGGCTTAGCACAAGCCTCTTGATCTGGGCACAAAGCAAGTGTTCTTCATGACCTCCCAGGGAGGGGATGGCTCCTGAATTAGGAAGAAGAGAAAGAAAGTGTTAGTGACAGGTAAGAGTACTTTTATTTGAGGCTATTAAATTGGTCTTTATAGGGTAATACTTCTCTGGAATAACTATTTCCTTGCAAGTAACCTCCTGTCCTACCAAAGTTACGTTTAGATCATCTGCAGCTGTTACTTCCATGAATGTGGGATTGTGATGTTTATCATGAAACTTTGACTTCCTTTTCATGCTGCATGCCTGTCTCTCTTGGCTGAGTCTACTTTTAACATTTCAAAGAGTTGAGCAGCATCCAGCAGCCACCGTCTGCGAGTATTGTGGTCATCCCAAATTCATGCCAATACATTTTTAGACAGCATTTGACAGTCCTGTACTTTGTGAGTTTTTCTCATGTTAGCGTGAAATTCACGAACCTGCTTACACTTAATCTTTGAAATTTTTTTTCCCAGTTTGTTCAGATAAATCTCCTTGGCTCAGCAGCAAATCAATTTGCTTGTAAGGCTGGAGCTCTGAGTTTTAGCCCCTACTTAATTTTGCCTGTGTTGGTTGGTGGGAAGTTCTGTCAGCGCTGCATTTAAGTGTGTTTGTTTAGCAAAGCTCGGGCCTGATGCATCAAGCTGGTCAAATGTCAGTTCCAAATTTGAAGGCAAAATGGTCACACACAATATTCAAACAATGAGTGGTGTACATTGCAAAAAAAAAAAAAAGAAAAAAAAAGAAAAATTGGTGGACATGACTTCACAGAGTAAAGGCTGGTGCTGTAAAAGGCCTCCAGAAAATAGGACTTGCTGCAAACAATAGTTTTTATTGTAGACTACAAAAAGAATGACTAGTTTTCTTGCTGAATTTGAAGATCACCGCTGTAGGTGGAGTGTTTATATCCCTGCTAGAAATGAGAATGCACAGCTCAAGTCCACTTGAAGTAAGTGGTAAGATGAGGATCCAGCTGAGGATTACATTTGGGATCACAATAGGTAGAAAATATCAGCCAACTGAAAGTAGACATTGGAGATATTTACTAAGTAATTAGTGGAAATAACTGCTTTCCCAGAGATAGCTCTTCAAGTCTTAAAGTTAAGGCACAAATGTGGTCATTCCTGGAGCAGATCTCTAAGTGGTTTCTTCCCATTGGGTGGAATCCCTAAATCTAAGGCCTGCTCCAAACCCTCCTGAAGCTATTGGAAGGCTTCCCATAGATTTCAATTTGTAGGCAATAAAGATGACCCTTTTTAAGCTTTTAATAATAATTCCTTCACTCAAGGAAAAACAAAATCTCATTCCAAATATTTAGATTGCTAAAGAAAGGCATGTAGTACTATTTTCCACAGTATTTTATGGAGACACAAGTCAGCATGGAGGAAAAGGTTCACGCCTGTTTTTCCATAGGATGTTCAAAGAAATCCCGTGAAATGATTCTTTTCCATGAGGTAGGAACAGCCAGTGTTTACACAGGCTAATGATTAAGAAATCTGCTGGAGAGAAAGGAGAAAAGATGATGCTGTTTTGGGGAGGTATTTAATATTAAAAATATTCATGTGTGAGAATCTTTCATCTTCGAGAATTCCTGGAGTGAGGGAGTATCAGTAGTCAGAAGCAGACGTTTCTCTTGTGTTTGGGTATTGGGACAGTGTTGATGAAGCCAAGATCTGCTTGCAAGGGCTTGTTGGACTGGGCCCAGCAGCTCTCATTACTCGACAAGTGCTCTGCTGGTTCCCAGGGATGGGCAGCAATGAGCTACAGCTCACTCTGAAATAGCAGAGGCAGCTTCCTGCCCTGTGCTGCATCTTGTGGAGGCTTGTGGATGCACAAGGGTGAGAGTGGTGTGATTGATGTTGCTGAAATTGGAGTCCTAAGGAACTCAATATTACGCTCATTTGTATTATGTCACATTGATATGGAGAAGCGTTAAAATAAGTGACTTCTGAAGTGTTTGCTGATGGTGCTGCTGATTTAAGCGGGATTATAGCCCATTAAACACCCGATGTATGACTGTCTTTGGCCATTTTACAGATACAGCCTCTGGCTTTAAGTGCTTGAGACTTATACCCATTTGTTACAGCAAGTAATTTGTTAAACTTTTTAGAGAGTGGTTGTGGGAGTAGTTTTCGGTTTCTCTTGGTAAATCCTCTTTTACGATTTGTCTTCATGCTCTTCACCTCAGTATGAACAACTGACCCTTGGATAGTGTCACAGGTGGCAGATGATTGGGAAATAGGGGAGTTAGCTCACGGCAAAGAGCAAGGATAATTTCAGGCTTTTTAGTGGCAGAAAGCACAGTTGAAGCAGCATTTCTGATGTATCTATCAGACTGAAATGGAAGAAGGCGGTGTGCAGGCGGTGCGTGCGATAGGAGAGCAGCTACCATCCCTGACTCCTAGATCCCACCTAGTTAACTCCTTGCAGCAACACACCAGGGCTGCCAAGCACCGGGTTAAAATCAGGCCGAGCCGGGAAGGACGGAACCGCCTGGCTCTTCAGCCCCACTTCGTTCTCTGGCGAGGGACGAGGTGTCCCCGCTCGTCCCCCCTCTCCTGTTAATTCGGTGACATTTCGGACAGTTCGAAAGTTCAAAGCGAGGCTCTGGCGAGGCGGTCGGGTGTGGGGTTGGCCGGTACCTTCTCCTCCTCCTCCCTCTCTCCCTGCTCTCTCCTCGCTCTTTTCCAGGCGAGACCTTGCTTTCCTCAGGTACCGCTCTGCCTCCCCTCGGCTCCCCTTCCATCTTCCCCGGCTCCCCTGCAGCATCTGCCTGCCGCCCAGGCGGGCAGCCTGCGCGGAGGGGCGCGGAGGGGCGCGCACCGGCGGCGGGCCGGGAGCGGCGCGGAGCGGCTGCCCCCCCCTCGGCGGGGGGCGCGGAAGGGGCGCGGAGG
>VZTB01005220.1:929856-1001561 GCA_013397245.1 Thryothorus ludovicianus
TCGGCGCCGCTCCGGGCGGGCTCGGCGGCCCCGGCCGCGCTGAGAGCGCTCCCCGGCACCGGCCCTGGGGGATCGCACGGGCTCGGGGGCTGCCACGGGAGAGGAGGCGGCGGCGGGAAAGGGGCTCCCCCCGCTGAGGTGCGGCACGGGGGGGTTCTGCCCGACCCCCGGGTGCCCGTGGGGCGGGGGCCGGAGCTGTGGGAGGCGTGACCGCGGCGCGCGTGGAGCGCCCGGCGCCCACCCCGCGGGCTGTGAGGGGTGCCCCGGGTCCCCGCTCGTCCCGGGCTGGGGCTGCCACTCTCCCCCGACCCCTTCTCCCGGAGCCGCGGTGTGTGCCGGAGCCCGGAGGGTTCCAGGCAGTGACTCTGCCAAGTATCACCGCCTTCCCTGCATCCCATCTCCGCCGTCCTGTGGGAGACTTTCCTCTAGATTTAGATCCGAGCATTTCCCACCAGCAGCTGGAAGAGCTGTCTTGGCCATTTAAAACGTAGTGGTTATTCAAAACAATTTAAATATAGCTTGTGTGGTCACTGCTGTGACCATCTTCCCACAGGAGACCTTTACCTGCACTTCATGTGAAGGATTTTTTTTAGTGCCCATGTAGTTACTGGTAGTCACATGAGTTATCCAAGCACTTGATTACCACACTCAGCTGCTCCTTTCCTAACCCGATGGGTTTTTGTAGCTGTGAATAGAAATACCTGCACGACTCTTGCAGTAAGCACATGTGTTGTATCGCTGTTTTCTGAAAGGTGTAATCAATAAACAATTAGCCCATTAAGACTGGTATGATGAGCAATGTCTTATTTTTATGGTTGTGTCTGCAGAGTTTAGAAATGATCACACAACTGTTCTCCGAGAGCATTTGTTGGAGCATAGGACGAAATAGGTGAGAGAGATGAGGTTTTGTATTTTCTTGATACTTCTGTAATGCTGAAGTAGAACACAGCTGGAAAGCTGCTTAGCAGTGCTTGAGAGAACAGCGGATGTAAAGAATCTCTGTAGCAAAATACTACCTTAGAGCAATTTAATGAAATGCAAGGGTGTAGGGGAAATCTGCTTTTGGAAATGATTCAAGATCATACGGGGACACACGTAGAAAATACTGCAAATGAGCACATGCATGTAAGATGGACACTACTACTCAGAGCAACAGATAAGCTGTAAGGTGTCATGGGATTAAGAGAAAGATTCAGCAGTTAAAGAATTCCATTTAGAAGGAACAGAATTTGTCTTATCTCCTGGCAAGAAGTTTAGTTAGTGAAATCTGAGTGGCACTGTAAACATTAACTTTCTTTTTCTATTTTTGCCAGTGGCGGCACCTGACTTGCTGGATCCCAAATCGGCCACTCAGAACTCCAAACCAAGATTATCATTTTCCACCAAGCCTACCGTGCTTGCTTCACGGGAGGAAAGCGATTCAGCCATTAATGTTATGAAATGGAAGACAGTCTCAACAATTTTTCTGGTGGTAGTCGTGTATTTAATAATTGGAGCAACAGTATTTAAAGCCCTGGAGCAGCCTCATGAGACCTCCCAGAGAACCACCATTGTGATTCAGAAGCAGACGTTTGTATCTCAGCATTCCTGTGTGAATGCAACAGAGCTTGATGAACTGATTCAGGTAATCCATACCAAACCCCTCATCACCTTGCCTTAGAGGAAAAAATATGTATGGCAGTACTGCAGTGATAAGGGGCAAAACCTTTAGAAGCAAAGCTCTGTATTGGTCGTGCGATGTAACAAGTGTTAAGAGCAGAAGTTGAGCATTTGCATTCTCATGCAAAGCCTCATGGTTGAAAAGCTATTGCTATTTTTAGGTCCAGTATGCTTGGTACAGGGCCTTTTCACTGAAGCCTCCCATTATGCTAATTAAATGATTATTCATCAGCAATATATATAATTAATAGTTCACAAAGGAATTGGTATATTGATTGTGCTTTACAAGTTCTGTCAATATTTGAAGTGCCTAATTCTGAGGAAGAAGCTACACCATCCATTGCCTTAAAGGACTCCTAATTTACTGTGATTTTATCAAGCTAGCATTCCTTCCAGCTGTATGTTTCTTTATATTGATTTTTTTTTTTTAAGTGCAGGAAAGTACCATGGACTTCCTACTTTGATCTTAAATCTCAATTTTCTCTGCTTCTTAAAGGCACATCCACAAATAATGTACGTTGGTGTGTTTGTACTAACAAGACTTTACCCTTGCAGGTCACCTGCCTCAGAACCACGGGAGATATTTACTTGCAGTAGCACAGAACTAGATCCGGAGCCTTATAAATCCCCTTCCAACTTAAATCCTCTGTTTTTATGAATATCCAGTGGCACTGGAGGGAATAGCAGAGGGCTGCCAAATTACATCAGTTCTGGGCATGGGACAGTGAAATGGGAGACTGGAGTGAATAGTCAGGAGTTGGAAAGGATTGACTTCTTCCTTAACAGTGGTCATGGGGCTGTCTGGGTGTATAGAGCCCAAGATGGGACAGGCAGAGCAGGAGATGGTGTTGGGCACCTGGACTGTGGCGAGCAGGAACTCTGGAGCATGCCAGATGCATGGGCAGAAAAGATTTCTGCAAGTGTTTTTTGTCAGCAGATATGGCTGGGAGTTCAGAATTTGATTTTACCTCTCTAGACCAATCTGCCTTGAGCATCAGCATAGACATTTTTTTTTCTTCTCAGTTTTAAATATAGAGTTCTGATATGCTGAGTTATTTTTATGGTACACTACTCTGAATTTTAAAGGTAAGCTGGGAAAACATCTTTTATTTTGTGTATTTCTCCCCTGCCTTGTTGCTAAAATGGGTTCCAAAACTGCTCCCCTTTAAATGCCTGTCAGACAGCTCCTGTCTCCATGAGCCCAGCCAGGCATGCCTGAGGAGCTGCTGCCGATAGTGATTTAGATGCTGTGTGATAACTGTGTTCCAGTGGTTTGACCAGCAGAATGTGAGATAATCTTTCAGAGAAATATACAAGCACATTCTGATAAAAAATAACTCCTGTAGCTACTATAAATATCCTCCTATGAAATTTTTAGGTCAGATACTGTACTTGTGAAGATAAAAAAAGAAAATTTAAAGCAATATTATCTTACATCATCTGTGAGATGGACCTTGAGGCAAAAACTGTTGAAGTTTGCTCTGGAGTACTTAGATATTTTAGCATTTATGATTCTCTGCCCAGAAGCACAGATTGATAATAAAAAACCACTTCATCAGCATTCAACGCCCATTTGATATTCTGTGTAAAATAAATGAGTTCCAGTACAACCATCAAAACACAGATAACCATATCAGCATTAGCTTCCATCTCCACTAATGATCTTGCCACAACCAGAAAAACACAGGAGTATGGAGAGGTGACACAGCCTCCCACAGCACATGGATGAGAGAGAATTGTGGGAAGAGTTTGCTCTGCTTGTTGTTGGGATAAATGGAAAACGTAATTTGCCCTTGTTACCTTCTACATCTCTATAAAGAGCACCACGATGTGGAGGTAGGGATGTGCTGTTACTCCTTCCATAGGAGCAGAGCTGGGGCACAGGGAGCCTGTTTGGATGCCTTGCTTTATGCAGAATAAGTGTGAGTGACATCAAGTTGTTTAAGGATTGGGAAATTCTGCTTGCCGAAGTAAAATGGGAAAGCAATGGTAAAAGAGAGTCTCAAATTCATTTTTCCAGGCCTAGGGTGCTATCTGACACATGGGGTCTTATTTTTTCCCTAGTTGCCACTTTGTCACAAAAACTAAATTAGTAAAATACATTTTGTCTCCCTAGGATTATGTCTGACTGCTATTACAATATAATGCAGTGTTTCTTCAGTTTTTGTTGGATGTTTGTATGCATAAAAATAAATAGTGCATGCAAGGAAAAAGTAAATATTATTTTAGAATTCACTGAAAGCTATAAAACTGAAAATTAATATGTACTAGGGTAGAAGGGAGCTGGAATGATTAGTTTGTGTGAAGAAAATTACAGAGCTTATTGTAATGTCTTCTTTAATCAAGAATTTACCTTGAGTCAAACTATAATGAAATTCATTGCAACTTTTCTTTTTGAACTCTGTGTTCTGGGA
This sequence comes from Thryothorus ludovicianus, assembly GCA_013397245.1. Taxonomy (NCBI): domain Eukaryota; kingdom Metazoa; phylum Chordata; class Aves; order Passeriformes; family Certhiidae; genus Thryothorus; species Thryothorus ludovicianus. Next base: position 933,930 of record VZTB01005220.1, read on the forward strand.
ATCCAGATACTGTTTTGGCTCTTTCATGCTAGTCATTGCTCAAGGTGCTTGTCATACCAGGCTTTTTCAATCTTCACAAACTTCTGCTCTGTAATTTAATCCTTACTCTGAAGCAGGCTTGACAACCCCAAGACTGTCCACAGGCAGTACAATATGTGGTAACTTATTCAGGTGAGCACATCAGAGAGACTAGTTGGAGAGCACAAATACAGCTAAAAGAAAAATACAAGTGGAGTGACAGTCCAGTTCCAGCACCCGAGAGCCATGGAGTCTCCAGCACCTTGGTTAAAATCTTCCTTTTGTCACAAAGCTGTTTGAAACAGTGTTTTGTGTTTCTAAAAATACACTCAGGATAGGGATTTTTCCCTTCCTGTCTTCTCCATCCTTATTTTATCTCACCAATCCCCAGAACTTCCTGTGGTACAACAATATATACTGTTGCCAACTCTTCAGCAGGCACAGGTTTGTTCCCTGGGCTTTGAATTCCTGAAACTTTGTATTGTCATGTCGATTGTATGGCTCTGCTGGGTGTACTAGGTGAGAATTATACTTTTATAGGCATCATACATTTTATACAGACGTAAAATATGGGGCAACAGAGAGCTGCTATGCAGCCTAGAAAATGTATAAAGGTAATGGAATAGAGTGCTTTGAGGATGGCAGTGAGGTAAATTCAGCTGTCTCAGAAAAAGGACCTGTGTTTTCCTCATAATTTTTCAGCCCAGTCCAGTAGTGTTGTACCTGTGCTGACAAAAATCAGACATGGCCTTCATGACCTCTTTTGTCTCTGAATTCCATGGTTCAGTATTGCCAATCTTTCAGTCTAAAGCACTTCAGTTACTTGTTGCCTCACTGTCACAGAACATGCAATGAATAACAGCAATGCATGATCCTGAGGGGTATATCCAGGTACATAATTCCTTTGGTATTTTGTGAGCACTTCCATTTAGTACCATATTAAAAATGTGCAGAAGTCATGCACAGCATGTCTGTACACCCAAGAGACCAGTTTTTCCAGACAATTTCAACTCCTTTTGCTGTAGCCTGAAGCCAGAATTAACAACAGCATTAAGTGGATCACTGGATGCTGTCCCCAGTGGTGCTGAGGTGGGCAGTGCACAGCACTCAGTGGTGTGATATATCTAAATTTACAACTAGAGAAATACCCCATGAGGGAGGCTTGTAAAAGTACAAAAACTACCTGGGTGAGTATTGAGAATACAACAGAGCAGCAAGTTGTGCTTGATGATCTGATGTTAAACTTTACTTTTGAAAGGTTTCAGTTGGAAGGTCTTGCAAGGATCTCATTTGTTAACAGACGAGAAAGCATTGGTTTGGTAAATTATTTGTGGTATCTAATACATTATAAAGTTGCAGAAAGGAACGTGGCCAGGTTCTTTCCTACTATTTCTTTTGGAGAAGAGCACTCTACAATTCATCATGAATGGTGTTTTTGGTTTCTCTCTCTGTGCCTGCTCTCAACTTGGCCCTGCCATGCCATGCAAAGTAACTGTCAGGTGACAGAATAAAAGAGTAAATGTAGTTCAGACTGTGTGGATTTAATGAATGTGTGACAAAGTATATAAACCTGATCTTCATTTACACTAAGGATTTTTTGTGTCTTGTGTCCAATGATTTTTCCCTCTCCACTGAGCTTTTTTTGGTAGAAGCTGATAGAAACCTGGGAGTAATCCAGCTATACACACAAATAAGCATTAAAAAATGAAATAATTCTCTAACTGGAGCTCTTGTATCTAATTATTTCTATCTAATTCTAATTTTCTTTTAGTTTTTTGACTGTTTCCTATTGCAAGCTTGCCACTAAGCATTTAAAACTTTAGAGACATCTTCCAAACTCAGATGCACAAACGGTATTGCCAGGAACTTGGAAAAATTTCAAGCTATATTTATGCACCTATGAATGGTAGCAAATGTAAAGAGACCTTGGGTTACACTGCTGATGCTCAGGTGGCACTCATGTCCTCATGCAGTGCTGTGCAGCCACAAGATACTTGTGTCCTCCTTTGTGACGTCTCCTGGGGTTGTCTCTGGGAACAAGTGAGCCTGACTGAATTTGATATCCAGCAATGTCATAAAATAGTTATTACTGTCGTTTCATACACCTCATTCCCTCTGGAGGACCCTGAAGATCCTATGGAGGAAATAAGGTGCATGAAAGAACAGTGACTTCACCTTCTCCCTGCCCAGAACTCATGTTGCTCCTAGGATGTAGGGATGTAGCCAATATTCTGTGTTGTGGGATGTCTTGGCAATTAGAAGCAACTGTTTGTCCCCCTGCCAAAGAAAAGGCTGGTTAGAAAAAAAAAAAGAGAAGAACTTTTTACGTAAATACCACCTAATTATATGTTGCTCAGCAGTTACTTGTTCATGCTGACCTTTTTAAACCAAAATGGAAAAAAAAATCCTTTAAATATCCAAGCAAGTAGTTTAATGCATTATTTTTGCATACAACAAAGGGAAATATGAAAAATTTTAGTTATATTATTTTAAATATCTAAAATGTCCCAGCAAGCTGGTGTGAATTCTTATAGTTATTTTAGTGAGTTAATTCTGAAAATTAATAAAGCATTTTCAAGTGAAGGTACAATGGAACATAAGTTAATAATAGAACATAGTTAATTTCCTGTTCCTTTAGCAGAAAGATCCTTCAAATATATTTATTCTGAAACCCTAACAAGTGGAAAAATATTCTTACACTAAAAAGCACAACCTTTTCTTGTGTTCCAAGTACTGTGCATGGTAATTCTTGTCTTATAAAGCCTTCATTTTGAAATCTGAACAAATTTTCAGGGTGCTGCACCAAGCTGTCTCAGCAGTGATACTTTTGTACAGTTTTAAATCCAGCTCCTTTCAGGGTATGTGGCTGCTTCTGAAAACTCAATGCCCACAAAATGTGCTTGCATTTAAAATAAACAAACAAACCAAAAGAATTAATGAGCTGCCAGGATTAGCTGAATTGTTGTGGATCCCACAAGTTGATCTCCTTGGGTTCCAAGTGGGCTTGTGGCTAATGTGAGGAGAGCAGCCCTCAGTGCAGGGGTCCAGAGCTGTGTGCCTTTCCTGTTTTCATCTCACATTTGTGTCAGCTGCATTGCCCCTTTTCTTCCCATTCATCTCCTAGATTATGAATGAGACCAAAATGGGGAATTTTTTTTAATCTCCCTTGAGGACAAATGCTTTTTTTCCTCTTCATCTCTCTCGAGGGAAGCCTGACATAATTATGAATGACATGAGAGCAGTGTTTCTTTCTTCAAACTGGCATCACCAGAAAGTCATCGTGGCTTCTTATGTGATTAATTTATTGTAAAAATATTTTACTTTAAAGTATGTATTTACTGTGGCTTCATTTTTATAGTTAGAGGTAGGTATCTACATTAAATCGTACCTCCACCAGTAACCAATTTTGTCTATTTCACAGACTTCTTTACAATTGCATGTAGCCACAAGAAAATTATTTTTACCTGAAAATAATTTTTCAGTATATATTTAATTTCAATCAGATAAGCTCCTTGAGCCCTGATTATGTTAAAATAAATAACAGTTAAAATAAAGTGTAAATCCTTTCTCTCCAAGAGATTAGAAGATATTTGAGTATGCTGTGCAATTTTTGTAGATAGGAAAACACAGAGAAGCAAAGATCTTGTTTTCAGACAAATACAAAATTTACTTAGACAAAATTAAAATTTATTAACTAAACTGATTAAGCTTGAAACAAATCTTATTAATTTTTTGAATCATAACATTTGTAGACATTTCAGTCCTGTGAGCTACAGCTTGCAGGTACTCTGAGCAGGAACGTTTTGAGGTAGTTTGAATGTATCAGTTTAAACCCTAGCTATTCTTAGTCTCTCCCCTTTTGCAATTCTTCCACACTATTCCAAAAGAAAGCAGGAACTAACCCCATGTCAGGATCCTAGCCTGGAAGCAGCATTTATGCTCTGTAAAACTTAAAGTCTTGAAAAGACTGATAGACCAGCATAGAAGAAATTGAGGCTGCACTATATTTATTTATCTGAGGATCCAAAATACCATTGCATCAGTGTTTTTAATGTGCCATCTGCATTTCAGTTATGAAGCTTATGACAAATTGCAAATATCAATAGCAGAGTTGAGGCTGATGATGTTTTGAAAGCAATGAAAGAAGAAACAACAAAGGACTTTCAAAGCAATTGAAACGTGAGGCACAGGAGGTTTGAGTTGTTGGCCTGTACATGTGTCTGTCCTAAGTAAGAGCACAAGGGCTTTATGTACTCTTAACCCTAAGTGTCCTGGCAGTCCAAGCTGGCACAGTAACATCACAGTAACATCTCTTTCTCTCTTGCTGTGTCTGTGTCTCCTTTCTGCTTCACTCTGGTCAGAAATAAATGTTCAAATGCACTTTTCTCCTTCCACAGCCTCACCCCACCCAATTCTACCTGAATCCCTAGAGCAGAGAAATATTTATTAAATGAAAGATCTCTGTGAAAGACCTTTGATAACACCCTCATCCAGACTTGTGCTTCACACAGACACCCACCTGCTGTGGTTGGGTCTGGGAGGGCTCCAGAAGCCCCTGGACTGTGTGCACTACTTTCTTAGGCTCCTGCTGTTCTCCCTCATCTGGTTCTGTACTCAGGTCCTGGAAGGAGAGATTTTTTTGCCAAACTTTCTCTTGCCTGGGAGCATTTCCTCCAGAGACAGGACAGCTCCCTTTTCTGGAGTCGTTTTCTACATAGCGGATAAAACACAAGGATTTTTTTTAAAGTGGTTTTTATCTTTCACAAGCATTATTTGGAAGGAGAATAACCAATAAATTCTAACTACCCTTGTCACTTTATTCAAGCAGATCGGTCTCGAGCTTTTTTTTTGCTGTTTCCGGTGTTGAGACCCATGAAGATAACACTTCCTTCAGATGAACAGTTTTATGGACCTAGAACTTAGCTTAGCCTGATTGCATCTGAATGCCAGCTTTTGTCTTAGAAAGGGTGACAGATATGACTCATTAGTAAGTCAGTTCTGCAGAACAGCTGTTTGCATAATTCTTCCAGTCTGTAATCTCAAGAAGCAAAGAAAAGCCTTCTTCCCTGAACGTGCATGTGTATATACACCCATATATATGTGTATGTACACACAGAGAATTTATAAGCTTAGAAACCCATGGGGTTTGTAATGCATATTTAGAAGTAGAAATGTTGTTCATCATGTTTCTGCATGTTTTTAGTTTAACTAGCTGTGAAAGAGGGTGAAAGAATCCCTCAGTTCTTCAGCATGTGAAGTACTAGTCTTCAGTGTAGAGCACACTCCTATGTTATACAAGCTAAAAAGAAAAACAAGGAGTCACAGAATTATAATACAAATATTATTGGAATCTCTTTCAACATCAAGGCCCAAACCTGTGTGTTTTGAGGCTGGAGAGTTGTTTGCTAAGTGCTAAAAGCATCCTGGTGTGTCTTTGAACTGAGAATTAGAATTTCCACTCCTTGTAAACCAAAGCTGAAATAAAAACACAGGAGTGGTGCAGTAGCTGGGCCACATGAGATGTATCTTTATACTGTAAAGGGAGAGTGCCCTTGTCAAAAGGCAGCAGAACTGTATCAGTGAAGGGAGAAACCCAGGCTGAGAAATGGTTTTCAGAAACTTTGAGACACATCTGACTTTTTGACATCACTTGTCAAGTAACTGCCAGGAAGCACAAGCAAACCCCTGACAAGCTGGGTAACGAGAGAAAGCACACTCTGGATTTTATCAGAAGCAAATTTGAGGTGCTTCTATTTTAATCTTTCAGTAGAAGAGCTCAGAGTAATGAACTGTTGTGTTACATCATTTCATAGAAGTGAAGTGACTGGAAGATGGTACAAAAACATGTATTCAGAGCCTGGTGTGGAACAAGGAGATGAGCATTGGAGTAACTGGTTTGACACATACTTATTTCTGCCTGATTTCCATGTGAGACAACAGTTGACTACCAGAGGCCAGCCTTCACACGTTATAAACTCTCACTGTTTTCCTGTGTCTCTGCAGACCCACTTAGTGGATGTAGCTCTCTGGCCAGCAGGCTGGCTTTTGTCAGTCAATGCCATTGACTCCTTGCAGGGTCAGAGCATCAGAGGATGAAATCTCTGACCTAGAATTGTCTTCTGTTCTCAGAAAATGACTGTGCTGTTAAAAAGACTGTTTTCTCTCTTGTTTTGACAGAAGAAAAGTCACAGTATTCTGTGTCTTAATCTGCAAAGCAAAGTTCAACATGGCCTCTACAGAGAGATGCCTATATGAACACAGGAATAACACAAAACTACAGAATGTATTTACCAGCAAGTGTTTCTAAATTATATAGGAAATGAAAAACTGGCATTTATCAAAATGTGATTTGTGTTTCCATGCTCCTTTTCCCAATGTTCTGATTTTGAGCAGAAATGTGGAGTGTGAAAGCAATTGCTTATGTGCTTTTGGAGCTCTGGTCATGCCTGGCCTGTCCACTCTGGGCTCAATCATCTCTGTCATTTTTCTCTGATACTCTGCTAAAGCTTGTTCCCAAATGTAGCTGGAAAGCCAAGTAGTTGGGATGTGTGGGTGTAGTGCAAGTGAGGACTTGATCTCAGACACACTTCATGCCTATCCTAAGATACAATACAGAGGCAGCCTAAGAATTCATCTAACTCAAAAAATGCCATTTTTGGGAAATTGTTAAATGTGTCAAAATTTTATCTCAATCACCTTCACTATAAAAAAAAAAAAAGCCCTGATCTCTTTTCCACCATTATAAAGATAACTAAATAAGAAAAACCTATTACTGTAAGTGTAACCATATACTATTATTTTTAAAATCATTGTGCATAGAGGCCTTGATTGAGTGCTATGTGCTGGGTGACCCACCCTCTGCTCAGTCCTCAGTCATCTCATATAAAACAAGGCTAGACAAAGACTCTGGAAGAAGATAAGGCAAGTGAAATAACCTGCATAATTTAAGATTTTAATCTGTCCACACCCTTGTTCTAATGCTGACCGATTCTGTAGTGTTGAAACAAAATTAATTTTTAAACCAATTGTTTTGTATATGGAATAAAAATGTAGAAAAATTGCCACTGTGGTCAGTTAACTTTAACAATTTAAATAAAACTTAAGTAATTTTTATAAAAGTTCCCGTGTTAATATCACACAAAGAGTTTAAAGGCTGCAACATACAATGACTGTACAGATTATAAAGCTGTCGTGATTCTGCTTTTAGATTCAAAATGCACAGAGTTACTGTCACTGCTGTGTCAGTTAGGATAAGCCAAAGGTCTCAAGTGACAGAAAGAATTTAGGGAGGGAGAGAGGAAGGAAAGGAAGGACGGAAGGAAAGGAAGGAAAGGAAGGAAAGGAAGGNAAGGAAGGAAGGAAAATGTTAAAGTCATGACAAATGAAGTTTGCTGTAGTTGTAAGGCATCAGTCAAAAAATCGGCTGAAAGACCAAGAATTAATGTGGCAGAGAACTAAATATGACATGTCTGACATAAGTGAGAAATAAGCCTGTTATTTGAAGGCTCAGGCTGAGATCCTGGCCCTCAGTGAAGTTAGTGGAGCCTGGATTTTTATTCTGGGCTAGAGAAGTGTTAATGTCCAGTCCTCCAAGTAATTTTGTGTGGTGGATATAAGTCAGGAAGATGCTGCCCTGAAATTACTGTTCTGATACCTACAAGTGTGAGGAATTTTGCAATATATTATTTTCTTCTTAACTTTTTCTTGGGAATAGTCTTAGATGAGGATCTTCTTATGATTGCTGACCAGACTAAGAAGAAAGATCATCCCCTGATCCAAAGAACTGAAAATGCAGTCACCCTTCCTGAAAAACCTGCAGGCATTTGAAGACTTTATGGGACAGTAGTATTGACCTCAGTAATCCAATAACCTTAACCACCTGTCCCCCTTATTAGTCAGGAAGACTCTTACAGATGACTCTGAAGGAATAAAATGCAGCAGCTTTGTTGATATCTAGTCTGGCTTCTCCCAAACATGGTCACAGCCCAGGAGAAAGCATAACATTGTGTGTTTGGAAACAACAGCCCAGTGATGATGAAGGCAGCATCTGGCCCTTTATGACTAAAACTATGTCTAAAACAATCAATAAATTTACAAATGTGAATCAGTAAATGTACAAAGAAAGTCAATGAGAAATACTGGCAATAAAAAAATATTTATTAAAAGAATACTTATATGTGATATACAATAGATTTGTTTAAATAGGTGAATAAGTTATTTATTAAGAGAGCCTTCAGTTTGGAAAGAAAGAGGAAGTTAAGTGATCAGGAAGATCATTATTTTCTTGAAGGAGACAAATCAGAAATTGCTATTCAAGTGTTCCTCATAACATAAGAACTTAAAAAATTACTTTGAAGTACATACAAATCCTCAAAAGGGAAATATGTTTTAAATGATCCACAAGTAATTTGCAGATCTTACTGCCACAGAATGACTTGGCTCCCAAAACACAAGTGAGCTCCAAAAGTAGTTAGATAAATTCTTGGCAAAGCAATTCACCCAAGCCAATCTGAACACCACGATGCAGATGCAGCCTCCTACTCAGAAAGTCCCTAAAAGTGCGCGTAGTCAGAACTTGGGAGGCTGTACGAAAAGGAAGCATCTCTGAAAGCAGCCCTGATTATTTTCCTGATTAGCAGTTGGATAAAATCAGAGACATGGTAATAGCAGCTAATTGTCTTTTGTAGCCATCTGTTGTGCTTTGGGCACTTTTGGGTTAAGCTGTACTTTTTTTTTTCCGGGAAAAATGCAGGTATGTTAGATGGAGCCAGGAAATGAGTAGCTGCATTGGATCGTTGAGCAGTTTAGATTGGACACCTTTCATATAAAGGGCCTTGAGATACACATGGCTTCAAAAGCATGCAGTGATAAAAGCCCTGGAAACATTTTACATCTGGATTTGTACAAAACTCGGTCTTGCTAGACTGTCTAAACAGGTGCATTGCTCAGGGTAATGCCCTCATCCAGTACAAGAAACTGTAATGAAACAAGAATGGTTCAAAAATGACATTGATCCAGTGCTATATCACAGAGTGGAGAGTGTGTTCCCATGTGCAGGTACCTGGGCTTGTGATGGCAGTTCTTAGACCCCTGAAATGTGACAGCACTGAGGCTGTACTCACTGGGCTCTGTGTAATGCAGTACCCTGATTTACACTTCCTCGGAAATCAAAGGAATATCTGTGTTGTCTAAATTACTAAATCAATTCAACGGATGGTTTTCACATGCCTCTTAGTCTGATGTGTCCCTTCCTACACTGATGGAAACACCTGTCAGTATCAGTGCTGCTGTATTTGCTCCTGCCAAGTTGTACATCATGTACAAATGTAGAAGATTTATCATTCCAACACAAAAGAAAATTAAACTCTCTTCCCCCTCACTTTCCCCATCCTTTCTCCTTCCTCAGTAGTAATAAAAATTCCATTTCTTAGCCTTTCTGCTATTTAAAAAAAAATTAAAAAAAAAGAAGTTTAAATGAAAGCAGTTAAAAGTTTGTGTAAAGATATCCCAGAGATACCCCAGTTGGCTTTCTGTTGATAACCCCGAGTGGTGGAAATGGTTTAGGTTTGGCAGCAAGATCTCTGTGGGTGCAGAGGTGCAGCAGTGGACTTCAAAATGGTTACTTTGTGCATCTGAGCTTTGAAAATGGCAAACTGGAAATGTTGGATTTCAGCTGGATTTAATGTTGGATTTAAGTCTCATAATAAAAAAAGAGATGTCCTAGTTAATCTCGCATTGTTACTTCATAATCTCTGCCCAGATCGAGTGACTTCTGTAGGCACTGTTTAGTAACAAAAATGTTATAATTTCCAAATTATCAATGTATTTTTGGAGACTAAAAAATTATTAGTACTGTACAACACTGTTCCTCTGCAACAGGCTGCCCAAATGGAAGATGATTCTGGTCTGTCCTACCACTGAATATATTTATGTGCCTAATTATTGTTGAACATCTTTCCAAGCAGGAACTACTAGCCAGTTAAAATGCTCATTTTCACTTTGTAGTATTGCTTCCTCTGTTTTTCTTTTGTAAGACACCAATTATTATATGTATCATGGTTAGAAAAAAATCCTGTTTTAAAGTTTCAGAATAAAATGTAAATTTATATTCTTTGAAATATTTATTGCAAGTTTAAAAATACTTATCTTTAACTCAAATACCAGTATATATCTGCAATTGTGATAAAACAGGAATACATTTTGTAAGAAGAATTTACAGTAGTTGACAATGCTGAAGTTGGAAAAGATTCCTGTTTCTTGAGACTATGAAAATTTCACTAGTGGCAAGCTTGTTGATTTTATTTGCTAGAACTGAATTTTTCAACAATATTTCTGAAATATATAGTTGTACAGAGATAAATTTGATATTTCACTGAATTTTTTGTTGCTATAGTGAAAGCTTTGTAATTGTATGTGCAATCACATTAATTATTGAATTGTCTGTTACATAAAAGTGTTTTCTTTATTTGGAAATAATTTGACATAGAACAATGCATGGGCATTTTTTCTTGGTATTTTAAAATGACTGTTTTTAAGAAGTCCATTTGCTTGCCTAACACAACACAGGAACATTGTGGTAAACTCTCATTATAAATATTGTCTAATCATGTTTTTCTTCACCAAATAGTTGCAGCAGTAAAAATAATTGTGTTTGCCTTCTAACTAAGATAGTAATATCACAGATATTGTGGATTTTGCATTCTCCCTAATGGTCTGGACTTTACAGCCCTTCTGAATTGCCTGGAGTGGTTGCTGAAGAATAAATTGTAGCCTGACTGGGTGATATAATTCAAGCAAAGCAACACAGATCCTTTTCTGGTTTAGTGCTTGGATCAAATAAGTGATTTAACCAATTTACTGTATAATATATGTGAATACAATTGTTTCATGAATATTGACAAAATCTTTTTAAACTTGCAGCAAGTAGTGGCAGCAATAAATGCAGGAATCATACCTTTAGGAAATACATCTGCCCAGATCAGTCACTGGGACTTGGGAAGTTCCTTCTTCTTTGCTGGCACTGTTATTACCACCATAGGTAGGACACAACTTATTATCTTTTTATAGTCAATGAGCTGAAACTCTTGATTTCCAGTGTGTGTATGTATTTGCTAATGCTAAATCTTCCAAATCTTCTGTTTTAAGTAAAGAGTTATTTTTTAGCTGCAGGGGTAGAAATAATAGCTGTCTGTAAAGAAGCCTTAGCTGAGTGATTTTCTGTAGAGAAAAAATGTTGCTGTACATTTCTCTCAGGTGACTGAAAGGGATTGTGGAAATATTTTCTAGGGAGAATTTGGTCAACTGTACAGTCACAAGTGTTAAATAGGGCATGATTTAAAGCACATGTGCATTAAACCATGGCTGAGATATATGGAATTCAAAACCTGTGTTCTCCCATTCTATATTGTTGTTTTATCTAAATTCTGAAAGCAGGTGTAAAAAGAAACAGCATTTGGTCTTTCAGTTTCTTGCCTTTAACTACAATATTGTACACATGGTATGGAGTAAAAAAATTTAATGTAGTTCATAGCTCACAAAAAGGCATTCACAAAGACAGATGGAAATTTGAAGACAAAGTTATGGGAAAAAAATTGAGAGTAATATATAAAGAATTGTAGCATCTTTGTAATAATTACCACTACATAATCTTTATATGCATATTATGGTGGAAGAGGATGTTCTTTTCAAGTGTTGTCTGGACTTTTTTTCTTTCTTTATGTTGAAGTGAATAAGTACCATATTTTTTATGTGTTTGAGTGTAAGCATGTCTACATATTTCTTTATATGTATTAATACAGTGCCTGTGTGGTATCTTTCCACATCTAGGGTAACTGAAACACAGATTTAGTGAAAACAGAGAGATTCTTACCTCCTTGATTTGTAGCAAACTTGCTGATTTTATAGTAGTACTTCCTCATGGTGATAAAAAACCTCAAGTAACGAAATCTCTAATTAAAAATAAAGGTTATAGCCAAAAAAAAGCAAGAACTTTGAAAGGACAGCTTTGTGATCAGTCTTATATTATCCTCTTTGGACAGCACTAAACTTTATGTTGTAAGTATCTATGGTGCTATACAAAGTGCATAATAGTTGTTTCACTTCCTAACAAGGATAAAAGTTAACATACGAAAAGTGTTCAAGGAATTAAAAGTTCAAAAATTATTTTAAAGCAGTGGAAAATTTTGTCTCAGCATCCTTTTTCCAAGTAAAACTAAGATTTTTCTAAATCAAACTATTTTCTGATTTAATTTACTGACTTGATTCTACCAAGCCGTGTGTGAATCCAGCTTAGAAAAGAGCAGGGATCTGCAAAGGCATCCAGGCCTCTGATCCACTGTTCCCACGAGGCAAGATAACCCAATAGGAAATACATATGAAAATTAATATTTCAGGTCATTTTTGCAAACCAGAGTTGTCAGAAGCAGGTCAAACTAGGCAACAGTAAATATTTGTTTCAGGTTTTGTGATAGCAGCCTAAGGGAAAAAAAGGGTGAAAAAAGTCTTCCATGAAATATTTTGGCTTTGGAGTGACTGGATTTCTTTCATCATGAACCCTTTCTGGTGGGAAGCTCCCAGCCAGTTGCACTTTTGAGCTTTTCTCAGTATCCAAGGGAAGCAAGTTTATATGGAAGTGTGGTTGGTGCTGTCTTAATGCTGTGAACCACGTCCCCCATGGTCCACAGGGCTTTTGGTGTGACAGAAGGTGGTGCTGTGGTGAAACGCTCTTGGAAAAGTGAATTACTGGGAAAATGGTGGTGAGCAGAGCAGCTGGGTGTGCTCACCTTTAATCTTCGTGTTATTACGTGCCAGCAAGTGAATTTGTGTTCAGAACAGTACCTTTTTGTATATGAGTAACTTCTTGAAAATGAAGGTATTCCTTCCAGTTAGAGGGCATATGGTAATAATAACTCAATTTCTCAAGAGAGTCAAAATGTGCTTTATGAGCATCTCCAGAGAGCTGCCACAGGTTTCAGACAAACTCTACAGATATTCTCTGTGGACAAAAAGAGAACCTTATAATTTCACAGAGCAACTTTACAGAAATAATTTGTAAATGAGGTTTGATAAATATGAATAAAATTATATTTTGTAAATATTATGTCCTGTAGTCTTATAACTTAAGAAGTGCTTGCAGATAAGAAAAGGGATTACTACCATTTAGAGACAATGACAGCTTTCTGGGGTTGCAGCAGATTTTGTGGCTTTCCAAAACACTCATTACTATTATTACTTATATCATATCACTTAGCCCACACTCTTCCTGGTGGTATCTAAAAATCTAAGACGTTCAAATGGAACCAGTCTATGAATAGAATTTCTCAAACCTTCCTTTGATGAAAGCAAAGCCTTTCTTTAAGGCTTTTTTTCTTTCTTTCTACTTTACTGGCAGTAGCACTTGCATCCCACAAATATTTGGTTTCTGGGGAGAGGATAATGAATAAAGCCTTTAGCATCTGCCTGAGCAATAAATTATTGTTTTGCAGTTACTGTTCTTGTCGTATCCCAGTAGTGTCGAACACTGACATGAAAAATATTGACTGTCTGTTTTGGTGGCTGCTGGAGCAGAGTAGAACCATCTTCTAGATCTGCTGTAGGTTTCTGAAAGGCACTCTGATGGTGCCATTGTGTCTCTGGAGTTCCAAAGCCAGCACACAAAAATAGAGGCAACACTTCAGAAAACGTGGCTTAGTGTTTATGTATCATTTCTTGAAGTCTGTTATAATCCCTCATGTATCCCAATAAATGTTACAGCGCATAATATAAAATTATCAAAATCAGTTTGAATAGAATATGATGTGATGTTGCTACTAGATCTTTTCTAAAAAGTGGATTTAGTCTAGAGTCATGATCAAACAGCTTCACAAGGCTTTCTTGAGAACAGGTGCTTGGTTTTAGCTTTGCATTTACTATTGTGCTACAGCAGTAGTACTACTTGTTTCAGAAAGAGTTATAGCTTTAACTGGCTTAGTTAGTGTTCTTGTTTGTGAATATGTTTCCAGCACAAATATACCTCACCTCAACAAAGAGATATGAAATTGCATGATTATTAGTCTGTGCATATGGAATGGTTTCAGACAGTCTCTTAGAGGGAAAAGAGTAGTGGAGGGAAATAGAATAAGAAATTAACTATGAAAAATATTGTTGCATTGTTCCCTGGGATACTGTGCATGCTGCAAAGTACAAAAGAACCTCTTTTTGTCTACCTGAAAATGTCATTATCCAGTCAGTCCAGCTCTAAGACCACATGACCAAAGAAAAGAAAAAAGAGGGTTGAGGAGAAAAGCAAGAAAAATGGTAACTTAATCATAAAGCTGGAGATAGTGCTGTGGGGGAGGGGAAAATAACCTTTATGTCTCCTCTTCTTATCCTGAGAGCTCATTGCTGACACTGTGCATGGTTTGTAATTTCCTTCAGCCGGTAGCTGAACTCAGAAATGGGCATACAGACACAACCTGTACACACCCCAGTTTTCCCCAGATCTATGTCTTAGTGGTGGGGAAAGTTTTATATTGGCAGCAAAGCAGAAAAGCAGACCTGTCATTCTGAAGCTTGAGACCTGTGTCTAGAAAAATGAAAAAACAAAGAAGACATGTCAAGGCCTTGAGCTCAGCTAGTTGTTTTCCCAAATGTCTGATGTCTCAGCACATAAAAAATGTAATGCCCTCTGTAATACAAGAAGCTGCATCGCAAGAACCTCCACTAGCCTGCTATGGATCTTCATCTAAAAGAGCTGCATTATTTCCACTCTCATTCCAGCCAGTCTGTAATGATTTTTTCAAGCACTGCAAGGTAGACATGTGGGAAGAGTGTTTATTCAGTCTCCAGGAAGATGGAGTGTCTTGGATGAAGTTGAGAGCACGGTGGCAGTGCCAGCAGCCTCACTGGTGGCTGTGGTTTGCCAGAGTGCATCCTTTCAAACAGAGCTCCTTTAATGCCTTGGCACTCGAGGGTGCATCGCAGTCCCATTGAAGTCCAAGTCCAGCAGTTGCTAAAAATTGGATCCAACAAATCCAAAAAGGAAGAATACATCAGTTCTTTTTGTCCTTTTCCACTTTCGTTGCCACCGATCCTTGATTTTTGAACCCGTCTCATGTTCATTGGAAACTGAACCTCTTGGGAAGTTCATTCATGACTAGAGTCTTTAATTTAGCTTCATGCAACTAGCTGTGGGAATATGGGGTTTTGGGGTCCTAAAGCATAGCAACCATTATTAAAGTGTGCAAAGGAATGTGAATACAAAAATAATCCCAAAAAAGCTTGTAAATATTTACACTTTAGGGAACAGATGTGAATAGCAAGCAGCTAAGATACTGAAAAATAGATTTATGTTTTTGACTAGAAATTTCAACCTGATTTGTCATTTTTAAAGCTGCAATTAGTTATGTAGCTTCAAATGCAATTTCACTGTAAGGAATCATTCTTTCTTTCATTTTCCCACTGGCTGGACACAAGGTTTGCTTGTGAAGGCAGGGTATTTTAGAAAGTCTTATTACATTGCTTGTTGATTTGAAACAATAATAAAATCCTGCTGCTAAAACTGTCCCTTCTGGCACCATTCCACTGCATTTTTGAAATACAAGGTAACAGAATAATATGCTGACAACTAAAACATACAAAACACTTTTGACGTTATAAAAAGACAAATATTGTTCATAATGAGATGTGTTGCCTATTATGTCAGATAATCTTAAAGCTAAAAATGTGCAAATGACATTGAAAAATTTGTTCTTCAGGTTCAGAAAAATAAGAAACATCACATGCTTATCTTAAAACATGTTATTTTTTTTATTTGTTTGTGCCACCAAAGAAGAAACAAGGATTTTGAGGATGAGCATAAAACTTTAATTTTAAAAGATTGCAGCTTGTCAGAGCATCTATACTTGGATTTCTGTTTATGTGTTTGTAAGGGAAGAGAGAAGAAACAAGCAAAAGACGGTGAAGTGCAAATGCTGAGGTGATTGGAGAAAAAATCCTGAAATAAAAAACCACATAAAGTACATTTGCCTGGAAAATATTCTGATATACGGCTTTTCTCCATCACATCAGTAATTAAATCTGTATCTGTGTCCATTATTAAATGAATTCAACTCTTGGTGGACATCGGAGTATAGGGCATCTGAGGACCTGTTTTTTTCAGGGCTCCTCTACTAGAAATAATCTTTATTAAGGCAAGATGGAAGATCTCAGCCCCTACTGATAGCCTGGCTGCACGTGTCCAGACTTCACAGAGCTGCTTGCAGGAGTATGTGTGTGGCAAAGCTCAATATAACCAGCTGACAAGACCAGCTGCAGAGCAATGCAGAAAAAAAAGTGGTTAAAATTTATGGTCTGTGAAAATGTGGTAGTAAGAGACATGCTACAGAGGTCACTGGGGAATGAAGTGGAAATGCTCCTTCCATCTCTTGCTCTGCAGAGGACTCCATTGAAAACTCCTGCTGCTCTCATGAGAGCCACATTGACTTTCAAAGTGTGTTAAACATGTATATCTCATCTGAGAAGATGCCAACAGAAAAATTTTTATTTTAAAAAAAATCCCCCTGAGATCTCTTCAGAACTCAGTCTTTCCTCCAGGTTAGTGTTGTTCTTACCTTCCCATCCCTGCACTGCTGTCCTTGATAATTGTTAGAACTAAATTATGTTTTTAGTCTCTATTTGCTCCATTCTAATTTATGTCCTTTGCTTCTTTTGTTACACTTTTGAAGAAGTGTCTGGATCTGACCCAGTTATTGGCTGTTGACAAACAATGCTTCAATCATGCACAGGAGAGACCTGTTAGGATTCGGCAACATAATTCTCCAAATATTTCATCTGAACTGAGCATACTCTCTCCCAGGGCAGTAGCAACTAAACAAGATTTCCTCTGTAATTATTTCTCCCAGGAAGAGTGAGTTGAAAGTGTATTACCACTATGCCCTCAATTTTCCCCTGCATTTGTTCAGGCAGTGGGAAAGAGGTCTAATCTGACTTGAATGCTGAAGAAATAATACTTGGACTGTACAACATACAGGAGCAATAATTAGCTGAGAGCCAGGGAACCTGGGATAGTGGTGGAGGAAGGACAATGGTGAAGATTTGAAAAGAAATTTTATTAGATGAAGAGCTCAGTTAGAGTCATGGAGGGTTTGTATATCAGAAAAATTGAATCAAATTGAATGAGCAAATCACAGAAAACAAATTGAGCCTCACTGACCGAAAAAATGATTGAGACTAAGAAAATACTCAACAATGCCAAGGATATCTCTGAAATTGAAAAAGTGCAGGTTTATGGGATGATACACAGCTTTAATTATACAGAGAAGGGATTTTTTTTTTTTTACCAGCTCTGGTTTGATACACAGGAATCTGATGTGCAGGCATATGGTAAATTGCAAGCATTGCACGTTCTGTGGGCCATATTCAGGGTCTGATATTACTGGTGACATTGTTACTTTAGGGGTTACCAGCTATATTAGAACACTTTTTGGTGATGTAGCCTCTTAGTTGTGTGAATGTACAAGAAATTTTTTGTCTGGTAAGTTCTGAATTCTGGATAAGAAATTTGGCAATGTATGGTGTGAAGGGATGCTGTCTCTTTAGGAAGGTGGTGGCATCAGTGACATTTCATATCTTTTTGCCCTGATCTTTCTTTTTACACATTTTTATTCTTTTAGGATTTAGATTTAAAGCTCTGCCAAGGACTCACTTTGCTTGTAACGCTGAATTTCTCACTACGTTCATGCTCTGGAATACTTTTTTTGACCACCTGGAATGTTCTTCTACTGATGTGACTTCATTAAAATTGGTTTTTCATAAAGAAGCCTTTTAAATGTCTTTGATAGGCTTCCTGCCAGGCAGCACTGACAGTTGTATTTTGGTGTGGTGTCTATTTATCACTGGATCTTGCAATGAAAGAGGGAAGACGTACCATTTTTGCAGTTTGATGTACTTGCACTTTTTGAGCTTTTATCTTCTCTTTTTTTCCTCAAAACCTGAAAATAGTTGTGTTAAAACAAATTGCCAGGTTTGCAGCTTTCCATCACTCCATTACCTTTGGTAATTTCTTGAACAACAGGCTACGCTTAAAGCAGTTCTGCTTAGAACTTCAAGTCGTGCTGTGGAGTGAAAATGTCAATTTGTCAGTTGTGACAGTCCCCAATTTACACTGCAAATGAGCAGTGAAGTTTTCACAGCTTAATCTGTTAATGCCAGTGTGCTAATGAAACTGAATTTTGTTTTCTTTATTCAGATTTCTGATCACTGGCTGAATAGAAGAGTCTTTCTGAGCCTCCTGATCATGTCCATTTCCATTCCCAGGTTACAAAAGTTTGTTGCTATCAATAGAGGAAAGGATGTGAGGAAGAATTGCCAAGTGGTGTTACACTGTGTGCAGAATGCTAGGATGAATGGAATTATTTCCTGCTCCCTTTTTTGTTTAGTTTTGTAATTGGATAAGGAGTGGTGCAACCAACCATGAGAACTTCAAATCCTGTAAGCAAACAGAGGCAGAGGATTTTTCAGGAAAACACTGAAAAAAGGCGAATGTTTTGTGCTTTGCCTCTCCATCGGGGTCACTGAGTGAGTGACGTTTAGAGGCCAAAATAAAAGCACCTGTTCACAGTGTGCAGCCCCTCAGGATGCTCTGTTGGTAAGTTTTGACCATGTTAAGCTGTTTATCTTTATGTGCTGCTTTAGTCACAGCTGTTTCCAGTTTGTTTAGTTGAGCTGCTAAGCAGAAGCAGCTTTTAAAGAGGGAAGGGCAGCTGTAATTCACCACATATTTTCTTTTTGTTCATTTTTGTGGGGTTTTTTGGTTTTATTTTGGATGGGGACTCATGATACAAAACTAGCATGGGGGCAGGTAACTTCTTTAGAAAGCAAAACTCACTATCAGCTGGAATTTTTGCCTGCTGATCACCATGGAAAGTTGGCACTTTTTAGGTACTTCTAGCATGAGTTCTGGATGTTGAGCAGTTTCTGGAGATCTGGCTGAATAGCATGTGGTTTTTATACCAGGTAAGCACTTGCCTGATATAAATCACACTCAGTTCATCTATTATGGTCATCTAGGTTTAGCATGAGGTGGTTCATCTCCCTGGGAATTAAGATCTGAGGAAAGTTGCTTGTGTTGTATTGAGGCTTTGGTTGATGTAAACATCATCTGTACTGTTCCCAAGTGACAGGAATGTCCCTTGGCATTCTGGCTGGTTGGAGCAGGTACTAGAGCTCATAAAGTGTAGCTGGGCATCAATATTCCAGTGGTGTGGTGTGCTGAATTGGGGAGCTAAGATCTGCTGAAGAAAGGGGTCAGTTGGCATAGGTAGACCCTTTACCCCCTATTTACCAAATGTTTTCATGCAATCTTGGCTGTACTATTCTGGTTAGAATTACCAGTTGATTCTATTTCAGTGATATCAGGAAGATAACATTTTCTTTCCCTCCAAGACTATAGAAAGGATGTAGAACTGATAACCTGAAAGACCTTAAGATTTCTTGAAGTCAACTGCCACTTCTATAAAATCTGCTGCCTTGTGCCACCAGCATTATGGAGTAAAATATCTTTCAAGTATCACTACAGCAAATGGGGATATCCATTAGCATTTTATGAAAGTGCTTCTTTTTTATACAATGAAAGCTCTCTATATTTTATAGATTTCTCATTACTGCCAGCAGCTTGATTCCATTAAAAAAAAAGCCCTGAAAACCAGAAGAGAAGCTGGGTAGAAATACAGGGAGAGGGGAAATTAACAAAATCCATTAACTTTTTCCAGTGGTTTTTGTCTGTATTGAATCCTCTTGTGCTTTGGAGAATCTCACCCTCTGGTGTCATCCTTTTGCAAGAGCTGTATGAGTATGACTGCAAGCAAAGTTGTAGTTTGCGTCTCAGTGTGTGTCACAAATCCATGTTTTCCAAGTGTACATGTTTGTTTCTACAGCAGCAAGCATTGCATATGCAGATATGTCACAAGACCAAGGGGATAAAAATTGATAAATTTTGATTTATCTGATTCTTATTGCTAGTGTAAATATAATTGTTCAGTACCACATTGCAGTCTGGTGACTCCAGTTTTTCATTTGGCAGAAGCAGATGGTTACAAAAGACATGTTAATTGCAAATTAAGAGTAAGATAGGTAGTAAGGAATACTAGGGGGGTGCATAATTTAGGTGATGGTGTAGAAAAGTCCTGTGTGTGCATTACCTACCTTCTGGTCATGCTGAGTATCACCAATGGATAAATGCTTTTCCAGGGGTGAAAAAATGAGATGTAAGATAAAGGGAGGATAATTGTCTGCTACAGACCAGCTAAAAGGAAATAAATTGTGTGGTAGTACAGCCATTAGTCGGTAAGACATATGATGAGATCCTCTCTTGCTCAAGCTATTCTTATATTAAGTAATAGTGGTTAAAATTTTAGTCTGGTCTTGCACAGCAGGGAGAACAACATCTTTTTCCTTCTAGCTAATTTATTTTGTGAAAATCATCCTCTTCTAGGTGAGATAGTTTCTGGGTTTTTTTTAAATTTATTTTTGTTTGGTTGGGTGGTTTTTTTTTAAAGCAATTAGAAATACTCTTTGGTGTTTGTAAGAAATTAATATCTTAAGTATTTTGATTTTTGGTTCTGTGATGACAAATCTGCAGATGGTTTCTCCTTTGTGGCTTCACTGGAGATGTGATTTTCTCCCTTTTCTGCACTTGTGTGGGATTCTGATAGGTTTTCCTGGACCAGTACCAGAGCATGGAGAAAGCCAAGTGCAATTAAAGACAAGACACTACTTCATTTGGATATCTTTGCTGTGATTGCTTCATAGCAATAACACAATCTGTGTAAATTCAAGACTCCCTGGACAGAAATTTGCTCATGTTTCAGTTAGCCTGCCTTACCTGCAGGGATCCTTACTCAAAACCAGTTGTCCATCTGAAATCAGTAATTAAATATGCTCAGATACTGTGGGTATTGGGAGTATTGCTCTAATATTTAGAGGGATAGCAAGGAAAGCATGTAGCAGTGTGAGCAGGAGAAAGAACTGCAATCTTGAAAATTTAGATACTTTGCAAAATCCATCTGTGCTGAGGTGGCTTTTAATGCTGTGAATGTAAGCACTGTTTTCATTCCACAGAACTTGGTATTCTTTAGAAATTGTGTGGTTTAAGTTCTAGTATCCAGATTTAAGCCTGTATCTGGTTAAAGATGATTTGATTTGAAAACACTGGTGGTATTTTGTATCTGCCAGAATGTCATGAAGATTTGTGAAGTTGTAACCAAAAGGAAGAATTTGGTGTGTTGGCTTACTTCTGCTTGTTTCTGATAGCCAGGCTCCAACTGTGACTTCTGAATAATTGCTTCCTTGCTGTCATCACATGTTGCTGTATAGATTTTTCATCTCACTTCCTTTCTTCAGGCATATAATCTGATTTAAATACCTCTCCAGAATGGATTGACAACACTTGCTAATTGTGGGCCTAACAGATAAGCTCTTCTCTGTCACTAGCATTTGTTGTGCATCTTATTTTAGTTCAGGAAGGATTTTTCTTTTTGGTAAAGATAGATGAAGGATCAGATTACTTGTACTATTTGTTAGCATTTTGTCAACCTGTGGAAACTTCTTCTGTCTGAAGAGGCTGTATAGGAAGGAAACTTTCTCCACTTTTCTACAATTACTTTTCCAAATTCAGAATATTTTAGTCATCTTTCTAAACTTTTCAACCACCAGAATTAATTCACCTGTGAATTTTGTGGACTTTGATTCTGAAGTCATGTTATTACATCATGTATTAATGGTGTCTTGCTCAGTTTAGCTGAATTCTTTGGAGAGTGTGGCACCAGACTGGTACTAGGGAGAACATGGATGGATGGATGGATGACTTGTCTCGCAGGTCCTTGAGGCTTTCTTGCTGTGTGGTGCATGGTGCTTGCCATCCACAGTACTGACCTCTGTGTTGTTGTGTTGTTTTCTGTCCTGTTAATTTTGATAACAAACCCTTGGAAGCAATTATTTTGGGTCATGGAAGTAACAGAGACAAGCATCCTAAAGTCTGTATTTCTCAGTTTAACTGATGACGTGTTAGAGAGATATTTTCTATTATACAGTTAAAACTGCTAATTTTTATCTCCTAGCTCTGCAAAAAAATATTTTGGCATCAAAGTTCTCTCAGATTAAGGATCTGTACTACTTCTAATTTACATAATCTATTTTTATGTGATATTTGAATACTATTTTAAAAATTCCACAACAAGATAACTTAAAAAGACTGGAACTTTTTTCCCATTGTAGTAGCAAATCTTTTATTCTTACTCTATAATCTTTAAGTTAAATAAGATAAAATAGTGTCAGGGGCTATTAGAGCTTCTCATTTCAATTTTTAAGTAGATAACAACCTCTATAGGCAACAACTCTGTTAATTTTAATTGCTTAAAAAGGTCTTTGATTATACATTTTTGGCACCCACTCTAAAGTTCTGTTGACAGTCTGAATATAGTGTTAGATATGGACATAAATATAGAATCATATAATTATAGAACAGTTAAGGTTGGAAAAGATGTAGTTCAGCTGTAAACCAACTGAACCGTGTCCTCAAGTACCACATTTACATGTTGTTTAAACTCTTCAGGGACAGTAATTCCTCTGGATGGCCAGTTCCAGTTTTTGACTGGAATATGCTATCATCAAATGTTTTTAGAAATCTGCCAGCATCATTACTGGATTAAACTGTTTCTTCTCTTCGGACTGGCCTGCAGGTACCAATTCATGCTTTCATTGCACCACAGACTGAAGAATTCCCCATGGCCAGAAAAATACAGATTATTTGCAAAAAGCCTAGCATTTGAGCTTGTTGAACCATGGTTGCTGCTTGGAGAAATGGGTGCATGAAAATGCATTTCCTAGATTTTGGCATGTGTTAGGGCACGAAGAGTCATGGCAGTGAGCCTTGTGAAGGCGAAGAAACTTTTTCTTTCTGGCTTGCTTTGGTTTTTCCCTGTTGGACGAAAGGTATGAAAGGACTTGCATTAGAGGCTGTAAACTTTGCTTCATGCTTTGGACAATTGGATAGTGTAATTCAGCAGCCTGAGAAAGAACATCTCTGACCATATATCTGTCTCCTGTCTAGTTAAGAACTGGCTAGAGAAAATGTTCTTACCAGAACAAGAATCCATTATCTGATTACTGCTCCATTATAGATCATCCAGACTGAGAAATTTTTAATTTTTGTGTCTCTTTATGGGATTTATTGAGCTTCATCTGAGCCCTGAAGTGATGTTTTCTTAGGTTACATAAAAATGTAATTTAGGTTTGCACTTGCCTAAAATGCCTTATTTTGCTTTGGGATGGTTTGTAGATCTGTGTGGAGACTTCTCTAAATTTGTAATGACTTATGACAAATCTCTATTAATATATTATTTTTCACCTTAGTAAATAGCTTTCAAATCTGTACTTGCAAGCATTTCACGCTCTTGTCTGAACTTTTGACTGCTAATTAGTCATTGTTGTTAAACTGTTAAGAATTTTCATGTCTACAGACAAATATGAAAGGTAGATTTGATTGTTTGACTAAACCCATAGACCCTTTGTCTACTATAGGTCAGTGAAGACTTGGAGGGCTTGTTATTTGGTACTCTTTGCTCTGTGGTTTTATCTTGCAATTTTCAAGCTGTGCTTTAGCTATGATTGGGGTAAAAGGAGCAGCAGCCAGTGTGGATCTGCAGCAATAATTAGAGAAGAAATGAGTCAGTGCTATCAGAAATGCACACACATTATAACTGAGCAATTGCTGCTAGTAGAATATTAAGGTCAAGATAGTGTCAGATGGGGAGGGAAGATACTGAAATGCCAGAATTAAAGATTTCATTGCTAGATGTCCTGTTAAATACATATTCACAGGTAACTCTGAAGCTGCAGAGTGGTTTTGGTAGGTCTCGCATAAACAGGAAAAGAAATGCTGATTTTTGGGTTAGTGTACAGGGCAAGATATCAACTTTTTCTTATTTTCATTTCCTCTGAATTATTTTAGGAGAGATCAATGTTTGCATGTTTGCACCTCACTGCTGTGGTGAGAAAGGTGAATTGTTTTCATATCCAGACATACACTGTCATTTTGTCTGGATTTTGATACCAAAGGGCTTTTTGTATGAAAAAACATTAGTGTGCTGAAGAAACCAAGGATTGTGCTTTGTATTTTATGTCATGTTCTGCCACCCTTCAGGTTAATCAACCCTGGCAGTTGCCCCAGTGGTAGTGAGCTTGATGAACTTACATAATAACTTTATATGGAGAATATTCAATCCTGTGCAGTAGAGAGACTTACAGAATCTAAAACACCTTTGGAGATCAATGACAACAATAGGAAAGGAGAGATAGGAAAGAAATTGGTAAGTAAAAAAAATTAATTTTAAATTTTAAAAATTCCCTTTAAAATTAAAAGACTTCTCAAATGAGACCAGTGAAGGCAGTTCATGAATGTGGGAATGATTGTATGCAGGAGTAGATTGCAGTAGGGTAACATCTCTAATACTCTATGATGTATTAAGAGTTTGGAAGAATGTGTTTTTTAGGGATTTGTTATTTTATGAGCAAGTCTTACTACATATGATAAAAACCATATCAAATTATGGCTGAGAAAAATGGCTGTAATATGACTAGAATTCACTAGCAGGGGATTATTTTGTCAGAAGAGGTATGATTTGTAAGAAAAAAGGACTATCTTTTACTAGAGCCACTCAAAACAGCTGCAAGAACAGATAAGCTTTCTGGGCTTGGCTGAGGAAGGTCTAATTTACACAAAATACTGTTGTTTTTCTAATTGTATCCAATGTTCTACTCAAAGACACTTTGCTTTCCTATCATTTTACTCCACTTATGTTCTTTTACCATCCTGATAATAAGAGGGCTCCCTATGAAGTGTTTGAACCATCTTGCAGGTATTGAGAGGCTTATCCCTCCACTCTCACAACAAAACATTTTAAAATGTGTATTGTTTTCACTTTACTTTTAAAATCAGATTTTCATAATGGCATGCTACTGGATCATCATAAAAATAGCAAATACAGAACTGACAGTGGAAGTGTAAAGACCCATCTGTGCTACTAATTTTTTTTCTCCCACCATGTTTTATATTTGGTATTTAGAGTGCCCCAACCTTATATGTTAATTGTCTAATACTTATCTGAGTGGTAACTCATGGAGAGTAATTAAAAGCAAACATCCTTTCTGTAATTTGCTTGAAATAGGAGACTGGATTAAGAATAAATTAATTTGGTGATATGATAGGTAATGAAATTACAAGTCAAAATTACTTGTCAGTCACGAACATAATTTGTAATACTTTAGTTTCATGTTAGTGACATCCACTCTCGAGGCTCTGCCTGGGCGAGCAAGTCCTGTCCTGTGCTCTGCAGCTTTGAGAGGGGAATGGAGGTGGGAATCAAGGAAATGCAGAGACATCCCCCTAGAACTAGCAATTATATGTTGATGGTAGGAAGAGAGCCATATTCAGCTCTCATTAGCATCGAGAAATTTGGTATCTGACTTTTAGAGAAACCAACCCCTCATGAGTTGGTGGGAGTGGGAGGCTTTGCACTGTGGTGCTCTGTAAACCCTACGTTTGACAGACATCTGAACGTATGTGCATGGATATGAATATATAAAGTTATGCGCTGTGGAAGTGGCCTGCCAGTCTGGGGCATGGTGTGTTCCCTGCCACCAGAGATGCTTGCAGCAGTGGGCAGCATGTCTTTGCTGAGGACACGTGCTCTGCTGTGTTTCAGAGGAGTGATGAACACATCATAGCATTGCCCCTGTCTGGCCATGCACTCCTGGGGCTGTAAGATGGTTCATTCAAAGAAGCAAAGAAGCAAAGATTGAGCTGCTTCATTCTCACCCTCATCCAGAGAGTTCAAGGTTTTCCAAAAGATAGTTTTTTTTTCTGTGATCTACTTAAAGCACCTGTTTAATGATGAGCTAGAGGAAGGAAGTACTGAAAGCTGTTGGAAGACATGAAAGATTGCCAGATGCCTGCTGGAACAGCATGTTGCTAAGTAGTCACACTGAGAGATGATGGAAACTTCAACTGCAGGCCTCCTTGAAAATGCTCCCACAGAGATCTGTTTATTAACTAACACCAAAAATTCATAGCAAGGGAAGCTGAGAAAGTGGCTGGGATGGTGAATGCTTCATTGACAAGTGACCATTGGACACAGAGGAGTGCCAAGTGTGTTCTGTCTCTGGCGAGGTTATGCCTGTGTCTGGCATATGGCTTCTGGGAAAATTGTAAAGAGAGTTCATGCACAAAACTGAGATGTTCCTCTGAGTTATCTGGAAGCCCAAGTGGAGGTTCATCATCCTGTGCTGGTTGTTTATTCCAGCCTCTTTCCTTCTCTCCCCATGTTCTGATGTCTTTTGATAACATAATTTTTGTGTTGGTTCATCCACACCCACCTTGTCTCCTTTTCCATCTGCACCCCCCTCTGAACTCACCTGGGAAAACCACCACAGAACTAACAGAACCACATTACCAGGGAGGGCTGCAGCTTACCTCTGAATGAGGAAGGGATCTTGAGATGGCAGGGCCACCATCTGGAGATGTTTTGTTTTATCACTTTTATCACCTACTTTTTGGGCTAGTCCAGTGATGAGTGCCTAGTAATAAATCTGTCAAATAATACATTGCATATGGCACTATCATTAAATATAGCTACATACTAAATTGCAGATTTCTAGAGAAATTAAAATCTAAAATTCCAGAGAGAGAAGCAGATTTAACATTTGCTGGAATTGATACATGCAGTTAGTAAATCTAAACATGAGTCAGACTCATATCCAATCATGGAAATTTGAAAATAATGCCTGTGTGACATGTGGAGTAGTTGAAGTGCTAGGTCCTGAGCCTACAAACATCTGTGTGTATGCCTGGTTTGAGGGGCAGGAGCGAGTTCTCTGTGAGTCACAGCATTGGAGGACTCCTGTGGAAAAGGGATGACTTTGAGGCTAGAAAGGGACATGTGTGTGGAAGTACACCTGGATCCAGTACTTAAGAGTTCAGTGATGCTTAGCCCCGGAGTTTTTCACTCGTCTGTTTTGATCCGTGGTAGAGACATATGCTTCTCAAGTTTTTCTGTTGTCATGACATTTTGTTCTTGCTGTGAGGCACTTTGGTAATATTAATACAAATTAATTCAAATACGTTGGAGAAAATTGTATTAGTTTTTTTCCTGCAATCTGGGAAATGCCACCAGGGTCTAGAGTAAATGTACTTTTACTGAAACTGCTTCTAGGTTTCTTGGCTGTATGTATTCTTAATTTCTTCAAATCTATGCCATTCTAGTTTTCTGTTGTTTATACTTTAGATTTTCATGATTTTATTTTTATGCTGCTAAAGTATTCTCTGAAAATCTTTGTCCTTTCTTACAGAAAGGTTTCAAATCCAACTTAGTAAGGTACCCCTGCACTGGGATCTTTTGAAGGCTTTCTTATCTGTTCTAAGAGGGTGACTGTGTTGTAGGGCAACTGGAGATGTTCCCATAACTTGCCTCAGCTTTCTCAGAGCTAATGGGGAATTAAAACAACAGAAACAGTGGAAGACCTTCAGAAAAATGTCTTCTTGTTTGTAAGAATGTGAAGACTTCTGGTATTTGGCTACAATAACATGGCTCAGCCACAAGATGGGAAGAACAGCATGACGCAATCTATTTACAATAAAATTCTTTATTCTCTGATGGCACAAATAACATATTTAAAGGTACAAATGTACATTTACACATAATGGTTTGCATCAAGGTCTTTTAATTATATGTAAGTGTTGGTGTCTCTACAGGAAGTATATGGCTTTGCCTTTTAGTAGTCACCAAGTAGCCACCTCCAGACAAATAAGTGTATGTTAACAACTTCTGTTCATAGGGAAATTTCTCTTCAAATTGATACAAACAGGAGAGAGGCTGAACAGCTGTGAAAGATCAGATCTCTCTCATATGTATTTTGTGCCTAAGATGGTGCTCTGGGTGATGTTTTATGTGTCAGTTTACGTGCACCTGCTGCATCTTGGTAGTTGCTATATAAAGTCAATTGAATGTATTTGTCTCTGGGATGCAAAGAGAAAAAAGATCCCCACAGCTGGTTTATATATAAATAGACACTGATTTGAAACCTGTAATATCTGAGGTTCCAGTCTGAACTGGGATGGAAGATGTTGTCACAGCCAAAAGGCTGCATCAGTGCTGACCTCTAAACTGTGGTGCTGATGTGACATTTTGGTCTTCTCTTTGTCCTGATGCTTTGCTGAGTGGTGGGAGGGTGAGAACTTCATGCTCTGCAGTTTTCTCCTTCTGAAGCTCTTGGCTGACAGGTGAGTTTCTGATTTGTGGTTTTGAGTGATAGCAGCAGTGATCTTGGATGCATGTAATCAGTCCCTTTGAGAATAGCGTAGTGTTATGCAATGTCTCTGAGGATTTTTCAAAGTTTTGGGAGGCCTAGCAAGGATCTTACTTATGCAGGTCTAATCTCTGGTTGAAAAACAAATATATTCATCTTCTAGAGCACACTGTCTTAGCAACTTTGCTGAGAATTTGTACTGTGGTCAGAGCCTCTGGCCAGGCCTTGGATCCTGGTCTTGGTTTTGGTCAGAGAGGCTTCATTGGAGCTAAATTTGGTGGAGTTCAAAAGTTTATCAGACTTCTGTGCAGGGGGTGTTATAAAAGAAGTGTGGGAGAAAATAAAAGAAAATTAACTTGGTAACTGTAGGTGAAAAAGAACTTTCTGCCTTTTTTTTCCTTCTTGTTCTGAGGTTTCAAGGTTCTTCAGCTAGGACATCTCATGTCATTCAATAAAAGATGCAATTCCTCCTCCATGTGATAGAAGATAACAAGCAGCACAGGGGTAGCTGAGGCCAGAAACAGTTATGGGGAGTAACAGCTGAGGATGGTGAGTGAGCAGATGTAGCTTTGTACCAGCTTAGAAATGCAGTGGGGCAGAAGGACACCACTCCTGTGGCTTCCCTGAAAAAGAGGAATTGAGTTAGCAGCATGTCTAGCTTACTTTTTCTCACAAAGAATGTCAAGAAATTTTGCATAGCCAGTTTTGTTCATCAGGGAGCTCATGTAGGAAGAAGTTGCATTATAATTTATATTCTTAATTTTATTACATGACGAAGTCCAAAGGCCAGAGTATACATTCAGTTTCAAGCTCTGTATTTTTCATATGCATGACATTAACTTTGCAGGGTGATATTTGTTCTTGAATCAGCTTGAGAGTAGTAGGATTTAAGATGACTGATGGTAAAAGGGAAAGATTTGCCAGTTAAAGAAGTGTGTAGCTTTTAGTTCAATCCTAAAAAATTGATTTGAAGCTCCTTCTCTCTCAAGCTGATTTGAGAACAAAATTTCTCCTAGTCTTGCACTATTGTTACTGGCAAGCTTGCATCCAAGAATATTGATGCCATGGAAGAAATTAATTTTTTGTGGGCTAAATGCTGCCATGCACTAAGATTAGATACTGACTGGAGAAAACTGGGGATATTTTCATGTAGAAACCTGCATTTCCTAGTCTAGATTGTGTGGTGGTTTTTAGATTCTCAGTTGATCAAAATGATGATTAACAGTGGGAAGCAGTAGAGAAGACTGGCAGTGCACTGGATGTTTATTGGGACTCTGTAGTGTGTACCAAGGGTTTCTGAGCCCAGGGTTGAATGATACAGCTGAGGCTCACCATGAAGTTTTCAGCTCAAGAGGGCTGCATGGAAAGCTCGATTCCGGCCTCTGTATTTCTCCACTGCAAACATTACAGTTATGATATATATATATATATTTTTTTTTCCCCCTCCAGTTCTACTGATATATGAAAATGAGCATCTGGAGGCTATTGTTCAGGAGAGAGGAGGTAGCATCAAGTGGCTTAGTCATATCCAGTAGCCTTTTTAAAGATATGCAGGGAAATAATTTTGGTATATAGAGCCAGTTACTCCCTCTCTAGCATTGCATACACTTATTTTCAGGTCACTGTGTTCTTTGCATGAATTGGAAGAGGCATTGCCTGTTTAGAAACAGAAAAATATATAATTAAAAGGATCCTAACTTTCTTTTTTTGTCAATACATACCGGAAAATATATTTAACCTCAAAGGCAGATGATTTTTTTCTAGAACTATTTGTTGTAAGTGATTTTATTTTTCTGGTAGTTGATTTGCACTTTAGTTGGCAAAAACCTTCTCAGGATAAGGAAGGTGGTTCGTGTTTTGTGATCAACATTTTGTGATGCTCAGGTTCTGAGGCATCTCATCAGCACAGACAACCTGAAATTTCGCTTTCAGAACTGTGTCCAGTAAATGTTGGTGTTTTTGAGAGGTTTTCTATACCACTGAGGATTCTGATTTTTTAATTTGATTTCTCTTCCTCTTTGACATATAAGAGACTGGCACTTTTTATGGACACTCATGATTTGGTCTGTTTTTATTATAGTCTGCATGTATTTGTAACCTGTATAAGTGTGGGCAAGAGTGCTCAATGCCTTATTTTATTATCTTTTTGGAAGGACATTTCTTGTTTGCCTCAATAAATGCAGCAATATAGATTCATAAGAGCTACTGTTACTGTATTTCTGGAACACTTTGATTTAGCTTGAGCTAATTTCTGAAGCAATTTTCTTGACACAAGTAACAAGGAGAGGCACATCTGTTGTACCTAATTAATTTTTGTCTGTGGACGCTGCATTAGTATAATTGAAGACATGAAAAGAATATGATACTATTATGTAGAATCTTTTTATGTTCTCACTGTTTCCTGAGTGTGGTTGTATGTGACTCCTATGTCTACTTATTCTCAAAAAGGCAATTTCAATTATAGGCAGTTTTGGATCATTCAGCTTTACTTGTATGCCTTCGTCTAGGAGGCATTTTTACCCATTTTATTCTTGTGAAGGATGAATTTGAGAACAGTATTTCTTTTGAAACAAGGCCCCATCTGTAGTTATTTCATTAAGGATTATTTAGGTTCAAAGCTTTTTATCTATGTTGATCCTTCTAAATTGTAGAACTAAGTATCAATTAAATTTAAGTGGAATTGTTTGGAAAAAATTTTTCTAGTCTGATTTTTCGTAATTTTTATGTATGTAGTGCTCTAGGCTTCATCTACTAAGGAACCCAAATTACCAGCAACCCCTTCTGGAAGAGCTGTTGTGGCCATTTATGCACTTACAATTCTTATGGTGTGAAATATTCCCATCTTTTTTTCTTTTGTCATGTTCTGAATGCAAAAACACTATTTTAGATTTCTTTTAGAAACTACAGTAGAGAAAACCTTTGGATCTCAGGGATTCATTCTTTTAATTGAAGCTAGTGTATGTTGGACCCCAGAAACACATGACAGTAACTTTATGGTCTTATTTTGGGGAGAAAAATTTACTGCTTAAATTATTTTAACTTAAATATCTGAGATCCAGTAGGATTTTGATTAATGTCTTGGTAGCCAGCTGAGAGCCTTAAGATATTTTGGTTTTGGTGTGGAAAATTTTAGAATGTGAGATAATAAATACTGTAATGTTTTTACATGATCACTTAAAGAAAGGAATCAGAAGATTTACTTTGAATCCCACTTTGGGAATAGGAATAGACATATAATTTATAGACTCATAAAATAGCCTGGGCTGGAAAGGACCTTAAAAATCATCTGATTCCAACACCACCACCATGGGTAGGGACACCTTCCACTAGACCACGCTGCTCAGAGCTCCAACCAGCCCAGCCTTGAACATTTCCCGAGGTGGGGCATCCACAGCTGCTCTGGGCAGCCTGTGCCAGTGCCTCACCACCCTCACAGCAAAAACATCTTCCTAGTGCCCAGTCTAAACCTGCCCTCTGTTAGCTGAAACCCATCCTCCCTAGTCCTGTTCCTGCATGCCCCTGTAGCAAGTCCCTCTCCAGCTGTCTCATAGCCTCCTTCAGGCACAGGAAGGTGCTGTAAGGTCTCCTCAAACCTTCTCGTCTCCAGGCTGAGCAATCCCAGCTCTCTCAGCCTGTTTACTTTGGAGAGGTGCTCTAGCCCTTTGATGGTGGCCTCCTCTAGGCTTGCACCAGTGTTTTCACATCCCCATTTGGAGACCCCAGAGCTGGGTGCAGCACTCCAGGTGAGGTCTGAGCAGAGTTGAGGGGGAGGATCACTGTGCTGGTCACACTTCTTTTGATGCAGCCCAGGATATGGTTGGCCTTCTGGGCTGCCAGCACATATTGCTGGGTCATTTAGCTTCCATCTGTTGGTGTGTAAACATAAATAATTCATTTGATGGCTCTTTTCCTACCAAGAGTCACAGAGCCATACTGAAAAAGCAAAATGGGAACAAATTTTTTTCCCCCCATTTTTGTGTTGACACGTTATGCTGCAAAATATACCAAACTGACACAAAATGCTCTTACAAATGTTTCTGGTGCCCCAGAAAAATTCTTGGTTAAAGTAAGCTGAAAATTGTTAGGCTTCAATTTGACATCTAAATCTTTGCTGGAAAATTAATTCTTATAATCTGAGGATTATGGTATTCTCTTGACGAATAGTCTCCAGTAGAATCAGACAATTATAGTGTAAACAAATTAATGCAAATTAATTTTATAATAGGCTTTGGGTGGAATATTTTTAAAATACTAACTGTTCTCCCAGTTATACCAGTTCCATTCTAGTTGCTTGAGGAAAATGAGATCCTGTAAGCAAAAGCAGCTGGAGTTGCAAAATGTTTTGAGTAATATCTTTCTATGTTTTACATAGGAATCCTATTTAAAAGAAAGATACTATTTTGTTTTCATATTTGGACACTAGTTAGTAACTAAAACTTCCTTGTTCAAGCAGAGTATAAAGCAAGCAATATTGGGGAAGTATATATTGCATTGTTTTCTGTGTTTGCAATTGTTACGTAGGCTTCAGCTGTTGCTATTTGCCAAAAAGATTGAAGAAACTAATTTGCAGCATTTGATTTCTTAGACATCCTTTAGGACATACATTCTTGCTTATGTTGGTATGATTTTCAGGATCACATACTCCTAAATAAAAATGGAAATCTTTGGAGGAAGAGGATGTCATCTGAATTTTATTTTCTGGCAAATATCTTTTGTGTGAAAATGCGAAAGCATTTAAAGATAATGAGTGCAGATTTCTTTATATAGATTTTTTTTTCCTGTAATATATCCCAGAGAATTTTAAATTCTATGCATTTTATTTTCCAAATTGACCTAATATGGAATCCAACAGCAGCTAAAACGTTGGTGAAACTTCCCCTGTGATTAAGGATGACCCTCCTATTTGCTTATTCTGGCAGTAATGGGGTAATAGTGACCTTCAGTGGGGCTAATTGGCAGATTTTTTTTTCTGCAATGTATTTCTAAGTGTGACAATAACAACAGAAAAATTAACATCAATATATGCTATCTGCTGAAAATGTTATTAATAATATTACTCTTCTTATAAGAATATATAAATATTACTGTTCTTACCTCCCTCTTTTAATCTGCCTTAAAAGACTGAAAAAGAGCATAGGGTATGTTTTAATTAATGTGTCTTCTCAGTGCAGGGACAGTTCTGTTTAAAAGTCATTGAGATTTATTGTCTTTACCTTGAATAATTGCTGTGCTGTCCATATCTCCATACGCTTTTATGTTTTAGGGAAGAGAAACAATATTATTTTATATTCAGGAAAAAGTTTTACTTGTCTTTCAGTTCAAAGAGATATTGTGCTTTTGATGAAAAGTGAGCTGTGGCTTTCAGAACATGTACTGTCACTTAAGGGGAGACAGAGAAAAAAGTAAATGGAGGCTTTTGTGATTTAAAATTGGTAAAGCTATTTATTCAAAGTAGGAACTAGATCAAACCTTCACCCATTAAATTTAAAATTTTTATATTGAATGACATCAATATGTGCTCCTCAAAGGCCATTCCTTTTCCTTTTCTGCCTTCTTTCACTGTTTGGCAGTGGTAATGCAAGCCAGGGCTCTGTTAGCTTCTGGTGTCTTCCCTGGGTCATCATTTGCTTTCAGGTGCCCTGTCAGACTCGGTATGAAATGCCCTCAAGTACTTTAGATTTAAATAGCACAGAAGGCTGGTAGTCTCCACTGGGATCTAAAGTTGGGGGAAATGCCTGGGGGTCTTTTGGGAAGACCAGAGAAGAGACAGGTTGTACCTTGTGCCTCACAGCCGTGAGGGTGAGGAACATTAAATGTGTGAGCTGATGATCTGAGGCCAAATGCTCAAGTTGTTTTCCTTTTGATTTTCCCTTTGCTTAATAAATATTTTTATTTTTTTTATTCTAGGTTGGTGTGGTTGGTCTGAGGCCATATTCCACACCTGACTAGAGGAGGGTACACACATATCCCAGAGTCCAAGCAAGCCTCAGAGCTCTTTGTAGAGGTAGATGGCTCAGCCCACACTAGCTTAGCTATTTGTATTCCAGCCTGGGGCTTTGGAGGATAGGAAAAGAAGTGGAATAAGGCTTGAGAAGTATCTTTACATGTAGCTGATGTTTATATATTTTTGTTTTAGTGTTTCTTTCCCCCATGAGCTGAAATAAAGGATTATATAAATAAGATCTTTAGCTGAAAGCCTTCTTCTCTGTCTCACGAAACATTCTATCCCAGTTTCAATAACTTCATATGTACAGGTGAGGTGATTAGAGACTTTTAAAAGATTCCACTTGCTTTGTAAAAGAAAAATCATAGCCTATATGCTTGAAAAAAGGTGTGAAGGAAATAATTGCTCACAATTGCTCTGTACTGAAATTCCTGTAAATTACACTGTCTTTTTTTCAAAAGCAAGCAGGGAATATAAACAAAATACCTCAGTGTGCTAAATGCACAAAATTTGGAATTTATTTTGCACTGCCTGCAATAATAATTTAAATGGCTTTACAACATGCACAGAGGTAATTTTATGTTCTGCTCTGTTAGGAGCTTCTGTTTAGAATCACAAACTTTTATAAGAAACTTCTTTTCTGTAGATCTCTATCTTTAGAGTGCTCTCTTTGCCAAAGAATCAAGTGAGATACTCTAGAGTGGTAGCACATAAGTGGCTTGGATGAAGGCATGGAACAGGGCTGGCAAGACCCTTCTCTCAGTGAAAAAGGCATTGGTAGGATGCTGGTAAGGCACAGAGGGCTCATTTTCCACTTTTGAAACACTCTCACTGCAGAGGAAAATCCCCCACACCTGCATAATTTAAAGTCACTGAAAACTGTGGAAGCAGAAATTAATTCTTGTTCCTCAGAATATTTCTGCAGTCTTGTAATTGCACTTTCTTGAATTGCTTGGATAATGACATTTTATCAAAAATCTTTTGTTCCATGGTGTGGAATTCTGTGAAATTAAAGAGCTGGTGACAGAATGATTTCTATCATGGCAGTGTTGAAAATCAATTGAAAATTTGCTAAGAATTTCCTTTGACAAAGTATGTGCTTGTTCATCTTTGCAGATGTATATGCTGAATGAGTATGCTCATGCTCAGTTATTTAAATGCTACCTGAAAAGAGATAAATGTAAACATTTTTAAAGTTAAACATGCTTTGCTGAATCAGGCATGAAACACATAAATAGTTGCAAGTCAACAGGGAAATTCAGTGGAAGTGATCTATTTGTGGTGCTTCATTTTTTCTGTTTGTAAGATTCTGTATTAGCCTTAATTCCAAAGATTACTGGAGGGGAGAAAAGAGAATAAGAAGAAATAAGAGACTCCTTTACATGTACTCCTTACCTTAATGCACCTGGTGAACTTCATTGGCAAAATATTACTTTTCTTTTGAAAGAAAACAATAATATGAATAAAAAATCTTCAGAGCATTTTATTTTAGAAACTTGGTACTCTTCCTTCTTTTTTAGCCTTAACCATTTTTATAGTATGATGGTAGGACTGCATAGAGAAGGGTTTTTATTAGTAATAAAGTACTCAGCTATTTGACATTATACACAAAATAATGTGTATTTATTTTCTTTTGAAGATGTATATTCTTTTACTTATTATTATTTGTCTTACAGATATTATGCAAGGCTGTATTCAAATATGTGCAAATGAGGAATTTTTCTATCCTGGTATAGATATCGCTATAGATATTTCTATCATTGCTGCCCATCTCCCCTGGTCTGCTGTTTCTGCCAGGATTTCCCTGGATACATGGGCTGTGTAAGTGTAGCTTAGAAGGAAGAACAGATATAGGAAGAAAAAACTGATGAGACAAAATAATTGCATTTTTGAACACTGACCTGGGGAAAGGCTTCTTGTAGTGAAACAGGGAATGTGAAAAAAAATGTTTAAAACCAGAGAGGGTTGCAGCTTCCCTAACAAGTCAGGATACCTTTTTCATTTTGACCACATGTATCAGCTCGTCATGGTCTGAGCTCCAAATCTGCTGAGAGATTATGGGGTTTGCAGTTGTTCTTTTGAATCTGTGACTTCACTGACACCAAGGTGTATTTACAGTTTTTTGTTCTAACTCTGGCATAGCTTTAATTTATGAGTGCTTTTGCCATATTTTATTTTTTTAGGGAAGACAGAAACATGTACAGGCAGGGTAGTTTTCCACTCTGCAGGAAAGCCATATGGATTTCCTTGCCCCTAGGATGGAGAGGCAGGCAAGAGCGTATTTTACCCAGCACTCACTGAAAATTGATTCATTTGTAAACAAAAATACAAACCTGTTTCTTCAATTGCTTCTAGGGAACAAAAAGAAAGTTATTGTAAGAAGGTCAACAAACTCTAGAAAAAACTTATTTCAGATTTACATTAAAGTTGTAGC
Organism: Thryothorus ludovicianus; assembly: GCA_013397245.1. Taxonomy (NCBI): domain Eukaryota; kingdom Metazoa; phylum Chordata; class Aves; order Passeriformes; family Certhiidae; genus Thryothorus; species Thryothorus ludovicianus. The sequence goes on from VZTB01005220.1 coordinate 970,664, forward strand.
ATCAGATTGTTTTTGTCACTACATCTAAAATTCACCATTTTTATTTTTCTGTGGATCACCTGGAACAATGTATTTTGTCTACACATCACTATATTGCTAATGAATTTTTTTGCAGAATGAATGTTGCTTTGTCAGATTTGATATGTGTTTACACTTGATAAGAATATGTGGCTAGTAAAATTTCATGAAATGGTGGAATATAAACTTTTCACTTTAAAGTACGTCATGTTTTTGCTAACTCTGTTAGCCTGGCATCTTGCTTCTATGAAGCAATCACACTTAGAGGAAATAGGCAAGTGGAGTTTTTGGGTTTTGGAGCTGATTCAATTTTGCTAGAATAAGAATTAGAGGTAAAATTAATGTGAGCAATAACAACAACAAAAAGGAAATAATTGAAAAAAGCACAGAAGTTCTACTACTGATGAGATGTAGAGAGTCTTTACTGGGCCAAGTGACAGCTGAATGAAATGCAGTCTGTGCTGGGAGGCAGAGCCATCTGAGTTGATGTTTAAGCTTCTAAGAGTATTTTAACAATCATTACCCAGCTCCTTTAGAAATTGCCTTAGCAACTCAATGTGAACTATTGCATACTGCCATATCCATACAGAGACCTTTCTTGGAATACTCTTTCACCTCTCCAGTACAGCACTTTGACTTGGAGGAAACTTACTTTCTATGAATATTTATAACCTGTTCTTTTACAAGAAGTTTTATTGATTGGATTAGTGCTCCCACAGAACACAGATGAAAAGAAACCACTGAAAGGAGATCAACCTCTGTCTTGTCAGTTCTTGAATATTGCATACTTTATTAACGTCAGTCTAGGCTTTCCTGTTATTATTCCTAGTTATAAGAGAAGTGTTGGTAATGCCTTTTTTTCAGACATATTAATAATCAGTATTTTGAATGTCTTTTTTTGAGACAGAACATCATAACCCTCTAAATAATCTATTTGGAGTTTTGTGACACAATTATAGGCTAGTGTTAAAAATCAGAATCTTGTAGTTTGGAATCCAGACAATATCAAACACTCAATAAACAGCAGCAATTTGTGAAAATATGATTCCCAGATCACTGACTAAAACTGGGAGAGTTGGCTTCCAGAAGCTGGAGTGGGTGAGTGGTTGAGTCACCAAGCCTGGAGGCATATAAATGATGTGTAGAAGTGGTACCTAGGGACATAGTTTAATGGTGGAACTGGTGGTGTAAGGTTAATGGTTGGACTCAATCTTTAAAGGTCTTTACCACCCTAAACAATTCTATGAAAAAATTATGCCAAACTTCTGTAAAGCAAAAATTTTCACTTTTGTAGCAGACCACAGCCTTAAATAGAGAGGGCTTCATCCCTGTTATTGCACAGGGCTCTTCCATCAGGAAGATTCATGCAGGAATATCTTAAATTTAAAAGTTAAATTATTTTCTGTACATGCAATTGATGAATTAACTTGAAGGAGGAACACAATCTGCATACCCATGATGGGATCCACAGGCAACAGCTTGTGAGCGAGGGCTGTAACACGTAGTATGTGCATGGGTGAAAGAATTCACGTGTATATATAGCACAGAAATGTTGTGCTTTCAAAACAAGAGTATTTGTATTGAATTAATCTTTGTACTTGTTCAAACTTCAGATTCTCTTGCTTTATGTTCAGGAATATGTGTGTGAGTACATGTGTTGGCCCTGACAGGAGGAGACGCCAGAGTTTGTAGATATTGGCATCTTCTGTCTCTGTGTATCTCTATCTTGAGAAAGCCTGAGGGTCTTTGAGGGCTTCAGATGACAAACTTTCACTAATTAAGGGTCAGTGTAATGCATAGTCCTCAACCATCAATTTCCTGCGAGTTATTGACCTAAATCATATAGAGAATTTTGGACTTCCTTTTCTTCTGTGCTTTACTTACCTGTCTGTAAAAATGGGAATATGGATTTTCTACCTCCTTTGCAATATTGGGAGGAAAGTCAAGTGAAGGACTGGAAAAGGCTTTGTACTATCCAAAGCCATAAAACCTCATGGAATATATATTTGTAAATATGCAAATATACAACACAGGCAGACACAAGCATGTCAAACTGAGAGTGTAGGAAAGAGTTAAGAAAAGGAAAAGGGATCAGTATAAAAATGTGGATTTGTTTTCCATGCAATGAATACAAACATGGAAGTTTTACTATTTCTGCAGTGTATGCAGGGATTTCCCCATTGTCAGTAAGGGTACAAACATTGCCTTTTTGTTTAATGATTTTTGTCTAGACCATTATTTATGCTAAAAGGAATATCTTATTCATCTGTGATTAAGTGCATATCTCTGCTTTGGCACTGTTGGGCAGGGATGTATTTAATGCTAATCTCCTGAGCCCAAGTAGTGATCCAAGGGGAAAAAAACATTTTATCTTCTAGAAATTCAATGAAGTACCTTTTATAAATATTTTACCAGATGACTCCTCATAGCCTGGAAAAAGCATCTTTTGATCTCTCAAAATCAATTTGACATTCAGTATCAAAACCCACGTGTGCCCTTTGAAAAGGGCAGTCCCTGTAATTGAGTGGGGTGGTCAGGGTGGATGTGAACCCACAGCTGCCCGTGGCACACAGAGTTTGGTGGCTGGGGCCAAGGCCATGGCAGCTGCTTCCCCTGGCTCCAGCCTCCTGGAGTCAGCAGCCAGGAGCTCTGCCTTTTCTCCATGAAATCTCAATATCAACTTTCTGTAATCCACTTCTGTGTAATTAAGAGTGTGCCTGCTCATCATATTACTTATCCTTCAGTATTGAGCTGTTCTGCCAGTGGAGTGCATTTCCAAACCTACTGCTGAGAGTAGTCTCTCATACCTCAATATATACAACAGTAATTTGAGATAATTCCCCCTTTATTTATTTTTGGTACCTCATGAATTATGCCTTGTTTAAACCGAGGTTTGTCATAAACATGGAGAAAGCATTTATCGATACATTTCCTTGCATAGAAATAAAATCTTTCAGAACTTCCCCAGAACTTTCAATCCCTCTTGAGGTATTTGAAATAAATGAAATGTAGGTGGTGACCCTCTCTTCCAGTCAATTTAACAAGTAAAATCTAGTCTTAGAATTCTCAAAAGCACTTATAATCTGTCACATGAGAAATACTTAATTTCAGCTACATAGTTTCAGTAGATGCCCTGCTTTTCTAGGAATTTTATGTAAAAACATATTCATTTGGAGTCTGTGTATTTCGAACTCCACTTTGAAAATGTGTATCTACAAGAGTTTTCTGAAGATATTGGTTAACTAGAAAGCAAACTAGTTAAAACAGAAAAAGAAATAGTTTTCAGTCTTCCTATTTGAGAAGGTTTGAGTACAAGAATGCTTACCATCTAAACAAAAGTGTAATGTCAATTGTATGAGAATTTATAGCATTTCAAGCTCTTCCATATTTGCAATAAAATCTATTGTTTGTCATGGGGGAAGACTCAATTAGAATTTGAGACTTCAAACATGGTTTTACTCAAAAGCAGTAATATATAGTTATTAAAGTTACTATTATCTGCTTAACAGCAAATCTTCTCCTGGGAAAGTTACAAATGCTTTAATTCTCCCAGAAATATGTCAAAAAAGACAATATGAAAGTACAGAATCCTATAAAATCTCATTTTCTTTTTCCTTTTCATTTTGCATTCCCCTACTTCTACCTCTATTGCTGACTAAAGGGATACAGACTCCCTTTAAACCTGATTTGAATCTCAGAGGCTCCTAGGAGTTTGCAGCTGAAACCCCAGAATATATTACTTTGTTGAGTGGAGCAAGTAGTAACAATCTACTTACAATGAGCTTTTATTCTTAATTCACTCAGGGGTTACTGGAAGCTCCTTCTAAAATGCATTTCTTATCCATAGCTGCTTGTCAGAGACAAGTCCTTTGTCCATTAAAAACACACTAAAAATTTAGAACATGGAAGGGATTTGGTGAAATTAGGAGGCAAATCATCCTCCTGGTTATGAAAGTGAAGTGAGGAGGATGCATTGGGGAAGAACAAGGAAAAGGATACTGACAGTATTTTGGATGAAACTGATCACATTTGGCAAGTCAAATTTTGTACTCTGTACTGTTCATGGCAGATAATATTGGTTAAAAGCTTTGAGGGAAGCTTTCCAATGAATTTACAAGTTTAAATCAAGCAACTCGTTCATTTCCACAATCAAACCCAAGCATACTGGTTGAAGTGGGGAATGGACCAGTTTTATGAACTTCTCCCTCAGAAACAGGGGAAGGGATGAGCTGCACAGGACTGAAAATGTGAAGAACAAGCGAGGTACTGAGGCTGGCTGTGCAGCTGCAGTGTGCCCATCCTGTCCCCATCCCATCCAGGCAAGGAGCTCCTAGGCAGGGAAAAGGCAGCAGAGCATGCTGTGGCTGATTCCCCGAGGTTTCTCTGGGAGCAGGGCAGTCCTAGCCAGACTTTATGCTGCCTCTTGAGTGGAAGGGGGCACTCAGAAGTGAAAACATGCAAGGGAGCTACTGCAGGGGGGGCAGATGTTCCTGCTTCCACATGTAGGAGCTCAGTGGTGAGCAGGGATAAGCTGTGACATTCCTATGACCATGTTTCCTCTCCCAGCACAGTGCCCAAAATTAAGGTTACCTTGGTTTTTACCTAGCAACAGAATTCTTCTCTTTTGTCTTTATTATAATTATTTAAAGAAAGGAATAATACTTTTCTGACACAAACCTCTTGGGAATTACATCAACCATATGAAATATAAATATGCTTCCTCTCCCGTTGTATAAATAATGGATTAGGTTTTCACTGGAGAAGCTGAGAGTAGGATTTAAGGACAACTTGTGTAACTCACAAAGTAGGCTGTGGTGTACAGCAGCAGACTGTTATAAAACATGACACAGTAGGAAATGTGATTAATGTGTGATGGAAACCCCTTGGTAGATCAGGTCACTAAAGTATGTACCCTAACCATGGTTTGTGCTGTGCTCAGTGAGCACCTGGACAGAAGCAAACTGCTACCTGGTGGAGTGTAATTTTATCCAGTGATGTGTGATTTAATCACACAATTATCACACAATACCTTTTCTGTGTTTAGGGAAGAAAAGCATTTGACAGTTTTTAGGATGAAAAAAAAGAATTTGAGTGTATAAGTGAACTACCATCCTTCCCTCAAGGAAGATACAAGCCTGATTTAGGAAGAATACCCAGGGCTGGATGTGCCCTTGGTGTCCTTACACCAATTAGCAGCAGATGAGAAGCATGCTGCAGAGCAACAGCCTCTGTAAGAGCTCTGGGATGCTCACGGAGTGCCTGCTTGTTTCATGGGGCCAGCCAAGCAAAACTGCCTGCTTGGCATGTGCTCCACTGGGCTGGTGTTTTGTCACCATTGTGAGACATTGCTTTCGTAGAGAAGTAAATAAAAAGTGACTGCCAAATCCCCTAGCATGAGTTTTCTAAATGTGGTGTATCCAGACCCCTGATTCTGAATTGCATTAAGACCTCCCAGGAATTAAAACCTGGAACAATTCAAGCTTCTGTTGATGCATAAACAGACATGTTTATGAAAACAGAATAGCCTGGATCTGTTTGTCCCTTTTTGATTGGTGATGAGCTAATTTCATTTTAAAACTTGAGTCTCTACTCCTTGGTGCACGAAGGGACAGAGTGAACTCAGAGGAGTTGAAATTTCCTGAATTATAGCTTTAGGTCTTATTGGAAGCTTATTAGGTTGGTCTAAAGTTGCTGTGACTTTTTCCCAGTTTTCTGAGTCAGATTTTCTTTCATATATTAGTGCAGGGAACATTTACAAAATTGTAGGACTCTGCAACTTGTAATTGATATTTCCTGTGATTTTGTTGGGGTTTTTTGGTTTTGTTTGAGGTTTATTTTTGTGGGTTTTTTTTTTTTTCTTTTTTATTTTGTTTGACAAGGTTTGTTAGTCAAGATTAGGGGAAAACTTTATTATCAGCTTTCTTTTCTCTGACTGAATCCTATCAATATTGCATTTTTTGTTTACATAAGTGAAATCTGGAAACTGATTTCAGAGCAAATTATCTAGAAGTAAACATATTCCCTGTGTGATTTATTTTAATGAATCATAGAATGTCCTGGGTTGGAAAGAATCTTAAAGAGAATGCTGTTCTTACTTCCCTGCCTTGGGCAGGGACACCTTCCACTAGACCACATTGCTCAGAGCCCCATCCAACCTGCCCTTGAATATATCCAGGGATGGGGCACCCACAGCTTCTCTGAACAATCCATTCCAAGTTAAGTGAGAGACAGCTTTGTATTGTGTGTTCTGAAAGGAAAATAAGCAGTTTTAGCAACATAGCTTTGGTGTAATTTAACTATACAAGAGCAGAACCAAAAATAAAGACAATTGGTTTGATAAAGAAAATCTATATGTTAAACCATCAAGCTAGGAATATTTAAATACAAATGCTGATAAATAGTGAAGACATTCATTAAATGTGCTCTATATTGTAGGAATATTATCACACTGTGAAAAAATATTAGGCTACTTTAAAAATTTCTGTCAGATTGTTTTCAGAAAAATTGGATTTTCTTTGGGGGATTTGTGTGAATATGATGTTTTTCTTATGAAAAATTTAAGAAGCTAAGACAGATTTCTCTATTACATGCTAAACCACTTTGCTCTTTATTTGCAAGTTATTTTTCTAACAAGCAGGTAATGTTAAAAGAAGCTTTTGTCTAATTTCTAAAGATAAGCCTTTTTATGACAAATTTTCCCTCTTGCCTCCTTTGAAGGACATGTTGTTCTGCTAAAAAGTGAAAGAATGTCAGAAATTCCTGGGTGTTACTGCTACTGCTCCCTCAAAACATGAGTGATCTTTTGGGGGTGAAAAACATTTGAATTAAGACTTGGGAGTTAAGGTCATGAAACTTGTCTGTAAGGTTCTGCCTTTGTGATCTTGTCCAAATCATTAAATACTGATCCTGGGAGATGCACCTGAGGGCATTCCACAGCTGCTGGACCCTGTGCTGTTTGTATTTCACTTTCTGTGTTCTAAGAGTACCAGCAGCCATTGAGCCATCAGAGGAATTTGGGTTGCTCTTTTTACACAAGCCTGGGAAGACAAAATGATTGCCACTTTCAAATGGACAGAACCATGAAATGTATTTCAGCTCTGTTTGAAGGAACCAAAGCATTTAATAGTGAAGAATCTAGGCAGTCCCATTTATGGTAGAAACAGCTGATTTGCTAATCCAAGTGGTTTGGGATTTTTAAAGCTGCTCCACTCTGAAACTTGGCCAGTGTGAGGAAAACTGTGTTGTTTACAGGTGCTGCAGCTTGTTAAAAGCCCAGGGACAGAAACTGGCAGGCTAAGGCATAGATCAACCAATTGCTATTAACTACATACAGTAGATGATAAGAGAGTAGCTCAGTGAGGGTTGCATGACCTACATTTTCATTTAGTTTCTCACAATGTTTGCTGTGTCATATGGTTAACCTGGTTAGCAATGCTATCCATCCTGTGTTTCTGCAGTTCTTTTAAGACTTATAATGTGTTATGTGTAACCTCTTAAACATCTCAGGCTGTTTGTAATTTAGGCTTTGGAAACATCTCCCCACGCACACAAGGTGGAAAGATATTCTGCATCATCTATGCCTTATTGGGAATTCCTCTGTTTGGTTTTCTGTTGGCTGGTGTTGGAGATCAACTAGGGACAATCTTTGGAAAAGGAATTGCCAAAGTAGAAGATACCTTTGTTGTGAGTATGCTGACTCCCTCATTTGATGTTTTTGCTGCTTGTTCTGAATCTCACAAGTGTAATGAAAAGCCTGAAAAACAGGAGATAGTTCATTGTTGCAAACAGATGTACAGGAAAAGGTGGGAAGGACTTGGCACAGTCTGAACTTGCTAATGAACACCTCTGAGAATGGGGTGAAGGCACATTCCTACCATGACTATGGTTGGGAAGAGGATTTAGACCCAAAGAATTTTGTTTTGGCTCTGCCCTTGTTACTTGTAAGCCTGCTGAAATGCTTACCCTAAAAGATTTTTATATAGATTGTGATAAGAAATGTATTCACTGAGATTTCTGAAGCAGTGAATGCTTAGTAACCAGCTCTGTAGCTGTTTGCATCAGCACTGCAAGTGCTAGGGCTGGTTTTCCACATCAAGCCCTACTCTTGCATGCAGGACACCTTCCCTTTATAGAAAGGATCTGACATGGCTTTGTTTTTGGTGCAAAGCAAACTGGGCCTGTGCTAAGTAGTCTTATGCAATAGAAAAGCACAAACTTGAAAGCTTTTTAAGAAAAGGCATACATTTTCATCTTTGAAACATCATGTCCAGACAAGGTACTGATGAATAACATAGATTTCCATTGATATTTGTCTGAAAAAGGCAAGAATATTCCATAAGGAAATGTTACAATTTTTGGGTTCTCATAACTATTTTTTTTTCCTAAAAGTATAGAAGTTCTGAGATCAATTTATGTCTCCCTTTTGCTTGTAGAGATAATGATTTTCCTTTTTCTTTTTATAATGGATGTAACCCTTGCAGAAGAATGCCCGACATAAAAAGCAATGTCATCTCCTCTTTTGAAAATATCTGAGTGAAAACACTGATCTAAGTGTTGCAGTCTGGAACACTCCCTAATTCTGTTTATTAGCTTGCCTAAAGAAGTGGGAGATGCTGATGGGTCAGAGCAGGTATTTTTATGTTGCCATAACACAAGCTATTACTCTGATTGGGGTTACAAAATCTTGACCTTGGTCATGCTGACTGTAAACACAGTTCTCACTGGAACCTAAAAACAAGGAAACATTCGTTGTGAACAACATGATTTCATTTTCAGCCGATTACTGTGAAAATTTCTTGTATAATCCCTTCTTTTAGGTTGAACTGACATGCATTGGATGGATGGAAAATGTCAAATTGGCTGGGCATGCAAAATGAAATTTTCCTAGGGTCTGTTCTAGCTGTAGTGCAGTTTACAAAAAATGTTAATAGCATACACAACAGCTAAATGACGTGGTTCATTAAATCTGCAGATGGTCTCAAGCTGGGGAGACAACTAAAACTTGGAGGATCAAAAAGATCTTAAAACTTCTGAAAAGCAGTCTGACTAGATAGCATTAAATTCAAGCAGGACAAATCCAAAGGAATATGAAGGAATAATAAAATATGCAGCTGCATGCCAGGATAAAAACAGTCTAGGTGCAATTTTATGGGAATGTTCTGTGAACCCTAGAAGTTAGTATGTTAACGTGGGTTAATGTCATACTGTCATGGGAAATAGGTAATACTGGAAATAGGCAAAGTATAAGAGAGGAATGGAAATCCATTCCATTTTTGACTATTTTTTCATATCTGCTTTTGAGTACAACACTTAATGAAGCATAGACTAGTTTGCTGATTGCAAGAAATATAGGAAGGGGAAGAAAAGGAAATAAATTTTTTTGGTTTAAAGAACACATAACTGAAAGTGAACATCTGTGAATGTTTGCTGGAAAAAGAAAATTAGCAATTTCTTTATTTATTTTGGATAAGACCATAAGCAGTACACTTCAATAGAAGGATCTGAGATGTAGGTTAAGCAATAGGAAAATTATCAGATGACGAGAGCATGATCACACGTTACCTGGCCAGTAATGTATTTGCAGTGCCTTAGGTGGGTTTGCTTTGTCTTTGAGCAGGTTTGGACCTCTTACATCTCTTCCAGCTCTATTTTGTAGGATTTTGTTAAGCTGATTATTTGATTGCAGAGAACTGTATGGTTAAAATTCACCTTATGTAATTGGTTATTTGTGGATGTGCAAAATTAGAGAAATTGCAGGTGCATGCACTACTTGTAACTCACTTGAATCTCTAGACAGCCCTCAAAACCTTTACATCATTGACTGTTAGTGAATGCTATCCATCCTGCTCACCTGTGAAGAGCACAGCCCTGCTCTGCATTTACTGCTGGCAAATGTTTTCCTAGGATAGTCGTGTCTTTACAGAATAAAATCCTGCTTGAATTTTCCTGTTTGTTTGAGAATTATAACCTGGTGTCCTATACAGCTATGTAGTGCACACTGGGGAGTGATGGGTGCTGATGTGCACTGGTGCAGTTTTATTAACAATGGGTTTCCTCTTTTTCCCCTTCCCTTTCCAGAAATGGAATGTGAGTCAGACAAAGATTCGCATCATTTCAACAATAATATTCATACTGTTTGGCTGCGTGCTGTTTGTTGCTCTTCCTGCAGTTATATTCAAGCACATAGAAGGCTGGAACACATTAGATGCAATTTACTTTGTGGTTATCACTTTAACTACCATTGGATTTGGAGACTATGTTGCAGGTAAGATTTTTTTCATAACTCTTTGTCTTACAATGTTTTGCACAGTGATACTTATTTTGTGGCTTTTCCCTTGTTTTGGGACAGATGTATCTCCTTTGTGGTGCCTTTCTCCCAGTTTTATCCTTCATCGTTCACGTGACAGGGCCTGTCCTCATTTTGGTCAATTTGACAGTGTAGACAGGAGGTGAAATTTGTGGTGCATGCCTTTGCCTATTGTTTTTTTCTCATTCTATACTACTAAAAATTAAGTAGAGTATAATTTTGGTAGGGTTTTTTTTCTTTTTCTTACAGGTTACAAAGTGCAAGCATTTTTTTTAATCTGAATGCATCTTTTCAGCTGGATTTGTTTAAAATGCTTCTCCCCATTAAATGATATAAGTTTTGTGTGATCTTTTACTTTCAAAACATTTTAGAGCTCTTTTTCTTCCATTGAAATGTCTGTATTCTGTAGGATCTTCTGCATCCTACTTCTGTGACTCTTTGTCAGTACACACTTGCCCGTGTGTTTTTTGTAATGTCAGGAGAAGTTTTAGCACAACTTGTAGATAACGCGTCCAATTTTTATGGTTTCATCAAGCTGAATTAGTGCAATTAACTTTAATATGCTGAGCTAAGAAAAAGTCTGGGCCAGTTCTCTTTGTCAAATTTTTTTCTTGAAAATATATCAGAGGTGTTAGTGTACATCTTAGATTTGAGTAAGTATACGCTGTCAGTGCTGAGAAAGCACATTGATCTGAGTCAGTGATGTGTGGTTCAGGAACTCAGAGCTTTGTGCTTTGGGCCCGAGACTTGCTTTCCTTGGCCTGATCTGATGGTTCTGCTGACACAGAGCCATCATCTCTCTCCTGAAATGCCTCTGTCCCACCTCTGAACTCTGTGCAAGGCAGAGGTGGCCGACCAGGCCCTTTGTGCTGGTCTGCTCTCAGTGTGACACTGCTGGAGGGAATTGTTTTTAGCAGACACTCACATGCTGTGTGCTCCTCCTGTGTCTTGTCTGTGCCCATCCATGGGTGTTGTGCGAGTCCAAGGGTGCCAAGCCAACATTCCCAGCTTGGGTAACTCCTCTTGTGAATGTACCTGAAGTTTTGCCTTAATGAGTCTTGAGTCTTGTCACTGGCAGAAGTTTTTCAGGTAGGTGAGGTCCAACAAGAACCTCTAAAGTGTTGTAACTGCTTGATGTATTTGTAAATTATGTGGGTAAAATGTGGGTAAATTTAGTTATTGTTGAAGATACTAAGTTGCTCAGGTAGCCTTTATTTTTAGACTGCTTGCAAACTTGCCAAAGAGTCTTGTAAATTGTAGAACTGAGATATAAAATAGCAAATCAAATTTCTTTTGACTTTTACATACCTATTTGTGATGTTTTCAAATGTCTTTGTATGCATCTTGACTTCTCTCTGTCCATTTTCTTTCCCATATTCTTTTTCTTATTTTCATTTGTCTTCAGAATTTGTGATTCCAGTCAGATAACAACTAGCATGAAAAAAAAAATGTATGCTGTTTCTAAGTCAAGAATCTGGGTGTTTTAGACCTTCATTCCTGAAGGGTATGTGTATGACAGGGAATAAAAATGATAGTGTACAAAGGCATGGTTATATTTACTGTAAAGCATTATGTGAAATGGCCCACTTGGCTCTAACTAGAACACTGAGTACATTCATCATTACTCCCATTATAAATTTCCATAGACTTTTATATTTGTAGACCATTTGATATCATAATTTTTTTCCTACATGGTCTGCTTTTTAATTCTACCAGGAAACACTTTCTACAGAATGTCCTTGAATTATTTTGTTCTATAGCTGATGGCCTCTTATGGTTCACTTGAAAGATATTCTTTATCTAATTTTAAATCCTACTGTAAATCCATTATTTCAAAGTATCAGAAATGTTTTCTAGTTTCTTTGAGCATCATGTATAAGACTTGTATTTGAACTGCAACGTGTTCTTGACTTACAGGGGCAATGAGACTTGTACTTGAGACAGTGCTCAAGAGAACAGGGTTAGATGGCTGTCTCCACCCTAAGTGGGAGGTTAACATTCCCATGGGACTACATTCTGACAGACATGAAGTTGATAACATTATCACCTTTGGGGGAACTAAAATACTCTGGTTTTGGCTGGTGACTTGAAGGATTTTTCCAAAATATCCATTTGTTTTCTTTGCAGTACATAGTTGGCCAGTTAAATAAAAATTTTGAAAAATTAGTAAGGTATTAATTGATTGAACTTTTGCATTGTGTACATAAGTGCAAAATTATTTGAAGAAAACTGACATTATAATTCTTAATGGAGCTGATAGAATTTCTCCTAAGAATTAGGCTTCCTTTTTAATTTTGAGGAAGTATGCAGAACTTTTTGCACCCTAACAAATAATTACCCTTTCTTCATGATATTTTTGGTTCCCTTGTTTCTCTTTCAGGTAAATCATAACTAGAGAGTGGGCACTAAAGGCCACTGATATTTTTGTGATAGGCTCTGTCTGGAGAGCTCTCCTTGAAGTTTAGGAAAGCCGAGTGTCACAAACTAGGGAGAAACATGAAGAGTTAAGTAACCTGTAATGCTGTATAAAGCATCAGTCTACTTGGTGCCTAGATGCAGCACCTTTTGAAAAACTCCTCAGACTGGCATTAATTTATTCATTTTTTGACTTCCTTAAATAATACTTACAGTGAAATACCTTCTACCACTTTGCATTATAGTCAAACTGAAAGCGTGATGGTGAGCAGTGATGCTCCAATTTGCAATTCAGAGTGTCTTTCTGCAATAAAAGTCAAATTGCTAATTCTTATAGCACTCTGGAGGCCCACATGATAATCCATAGATGTGTGTCTGTTTTGGCCCATAAATTTCCCTCAAAACCTTAAAATTCCTAGATATTTGAAAACATTCAAATTTATTTTTTTTTCTGTCAAGTGTCATGTCAGACAAAAGAACCATAAATTTACAAGCCTCACATAATCCCATGGTTGTGTCAACATGTGTGTTGGTGTGTGGGGAAAAATTTTGTAAATACCTATCATTTTTCACTAACATGAAACTTGCTGCTTTCTGGTGCCACTGCAAATAAGAGCTGAAAAGAAGCCCTGAGGAACTTTCAGATGGAGAACAGAGTGTTACTCAATAGCTGCACCAAAAGGGAGCCAATAGCTGAACAGGGGATTCAGGAATGTAATGATATCCTTGACTGTAGTACAGGCTGTCATATTAGAAATTCTTTTTGTTCTCCAGGATCTTTTTTAGAACTTTCTTTCTTGTCCTGGAGACCGTGTACTCTATTCCCAAAAACCAGAGTGAGGAAAAGTTCCCTTTGTTAGTCAGTCTAAGTTATTTGGAGCCTGTGGAAATTTCAGCTGCAGTTTCCATCAGTAAGAGAAGCCTTTGGGCAAACATAATAGTGATCACCCCTGGTGCATGCAAGGAAGGAAAAGATGAAAAGCCCTTGTAATGCATGTTCAAGAAAATAGATGAACTGTATTAAAAAAAAATAAAATTGACTGCTTCTCTGTCTTAGGAAATTACTTGATTTTTCAAATTTTTGGAGTGGTTTAATGTTTTTGGAGGGAGTTTTTTTTTTTATTCGAAGGAAAATTATTGTAGCTTTTCACAAAAAAAAAGAAAAAGTGTACTACAACCTGCACTACCTTAAGAATATCAGGACATAGTCAAACATTCCTTTTCTTGTTTTCAAGAGAAAATACTATCTTTAAGATGACAGAAGGAAACCCAACCAAAACTATCAATATCTTGTGAAAGAGAAAAAGAAATCTTCCCATGTTGAATGTGTCATGATTTCAGTAGAATGAAATATATTTCTGGGTACCAAGGTTAGCACTGAGGCACATAATATATCTGTATAATTGGCAATATATTGTTCACATGTGCAGATAAATTCTTTAACTTGCAGTGCAGTTTGGAAGATAGATTAATGCCCCATTAGAAATATTTGAATATAACAGGTTTCAAATCTAAATTAGGTGGCATGTCCAAAATTTGAGTAAATTAAGTAGAAGGCAGTAATATATATAGTATATCAGTAGTCTATTTCACAGTGGGGCATGATGATGATATAAGACTCTCTCAATAGATTCAGTGGAACAGATCACAGAAATCTGAAAGTGTTACCTTAAAGACATATTCCAACTCTTTTGTTACTTTTGTGGGAGTTTTTCCTGGCTTGGTTAATTTTCCACGTTTGAACTCTGATTCTTAACTTTCTGCTTTTTCACTGTTTCATTCTGTAATCGACTCCGACATATCACCACTGGGATACACCTCCCTCTGCACTGTGCTGCTTGGCCTGAGACCCAGTTTGTACAGAACTGGGATATTTTAGTCTCATTTCATGTCGCCAAACTGGGGCACTTGACCGGGTGGTCAGAGCAGCCCCGTTGATCTGCAATCCCTGTGTGATCCCACGCAGCAGCAGAGAGCAATCTCTGTCGCACTGCCCCGGGGTGTGTCCAGCATCCCGGAGCAGAGCTCTGCGCCCTCCCGCAGGCTCCGGCTCTTGCTGCCTTTGCAAGGGCTCCGTGTCTGTACCAGGGGCTCTCTGGTGGGAGCCGTGCTTTAAGCTGAAGACGGAGCCCTGACTTGCTTGATGTCTGTGCAGGGCGGCATGTGAGGAGTGTTTTAGAGCTGTGCTTTGTCTCCTGAAGTAGCTCTCCATTTTCCACTGAGTGGCATCGAGTGGCTCCTATGGCCTACTTACGTTCCATCTCTGACAGTGCAATACTGTCTCATCCCCAGCCTTCTGTGTTTCCATATTGCCACACAAGCTACTCTTTCTCTTTCTCCTTTTTTTTTTTTTTCTTTTTGCAGCCTGCAGAGGTAATTCCTTTCAAGCTGCAGGGCTGAACCTTCATATTTCTTTGGAGTGGGACAAATGACATTTTTGGGATTAAACATGTTTGTCACAACAGGGATGGTTGGACAGCTACTTATTATTCTGCAATTAAAACTGGATTATATAATTTTTCTATATACAGAGTAATTTGTACCACTGATTAAAAATTATAGGCATTTCCTTGTTTGCAATCCCAACTTTTGAATAACCCAGAAATTTTTGCTGGTATGAAATTAAGATACTCAATGTTGACAGCACTTTTTATTCTCTCCTTCTAATTTTGAAGTAAAAATGCAAAGCCAACCAACTTTACAGAAATAATTACATGTTTCTATTTTGAGCCAGTTGCTGTAGAAAGAATGGGAAAAAGAGTGGCAACAATTAAGAAAATTATTTCTTTTTAAAGTACTTGTTTTACATAAATAAGTAAAAAACACATATCTGTAACCCTGATTTCTTACCTGAGAACCAGGATCTGTTCTAAAGCACAGCTGAGGTATTCACTAATACCTTTCTTCACAGAAACAGAGTTCTTGACCTTAGAAAGAAATATATTTGGGCCATAGAACAATTTAGGTTTTCCAAAGTGTTGAAAATCTAAAATAAAATTTATTTGGCAGATAAAAGAATGGTGGCAGCAGCAATATAATAGCCTGTGATGATGATGGATGGGAAAACTCTTTAATTTCTCATAGACCTCAAGAAACTTTAGATAAACTCCTTACCAGAAAACATCTTGGCAATAAACTGTGTCTTCTCTTGGTAACAGATTATGGCAGTGAGACTGCTAGGTTTCTTCTAAATTGTGGTTTCGACCTATTTTGGGTAGAGGCTAAAGAAAGCTGGGAAAAGTTTTGTCCCTCAGCCCACAAAATTTGATTTTCCAAACAAGCAAAAAAATTAATCTTCTGCCTTCTCAGCATTTTGCTTCCTAGAGGGCTGCATAAACCAATTTCTTTTGCGAAAGAAACATGATAGTGTATCATGTTGGTATGCTTTTTACAATGTTGCCCATAAAATCATTGGATTATCTCATACACTTCAGTGCAAGCACATTTGGCTATGCATACTCGTACTCAAATGCGTTCATACCCTTTGAGTGGATTTGGTAGTTAATGAATTTTTGTAGTTTAAATTCAGTACAGTTGAGTTTTGATCACATTTCTCTATGAAATCCCATTTAATGACATTCCCAGATGATTTCATTGTGGTAATTTGAGTATCACAGGAGACAGTAGTTGTGTCAGGACAAACATCCTCAAGTACGTCACTCTCTCCCTGAGATTTGACTAAATTGTGAAATCATCCAAGGACTCCTTGAAATTCAGAAGCTCAACAGCAAATAAACGGTTTTATCTTTGAAGCCTTAGCTCGAGTATTTCTTTGGATACCTATTCTCCCTTTAAATTCAGGAAAGCTGAACTCCTTTGGGCATGGCTAGATGGAGCCATCTCCTGGCCAGACAGCATGGGAAGCTTGGTTGTACATGAATGTGTCCTAGCTCCTGCCCTGCTGATTAACATTACTGTAAATAAAATAAGTGTAAACCACGAAGGAAGGACTTCCTGCAGACTGGCAGAGCTGGATTCCAGTTTTAATTTATAAAAGTAATATGCCAAAAATTAAAAACCAACCATGTGGATGCCTTCTTGTGCGCTGTGTGAACACCTGAAGAAGATAAACCACCAAATGTGGACAATTACTATAGCAAGACATAGTGATAATCAATCATTTTTTAATTACAACAATTTCTATCAACAAAATGATCCCTAAAATATTGATTTATTTGATTGACATGAGATAGATGTTAGTAACAAATGATTTGCTGGTTTTTTTGTCTTGTGCTCTGGCAAACCCAGCCCTTGGATGGCTGGATGTCTTCTGTTCCAAACAGAGCTCTGTCTTCTACCTGTGCTTGGGGCTACAAAGGCATCAAAGTACATCCACTTTCACAATGTGTATTCATCTTTTGGATACTTGAGTAAACCGTTGCAGCACCATGCTGTTTTTTGGTTTTTTTTGGATGAAAAGATGTGATACGAGAATAACAAAATTTCTGTCTGTGAGGGCTTCCATAGAGAGCAAACCACCAGTGAAATTCTTTGTTATTCTCATGTAATCTCTGTGCTGAGTAAAAACATTATTCTCCATGAGAGTCAATTTCAGTACTGTAATAAGGCACTTGATATTTTGGAGCCAATTTTCCTTTAATTTGTTTCAGAATAAGATGCAGATACATAAAGTAACCTATTACATACCTATACAGGCTACTTTAATGTGTCTTAGAAGATTTTACTGTAGAGTCTTTTCAGTTATGGGCAGATACACACATCAAACATCTTACAGCAGCCCAGACTAGAGGTCTGGTTTTATTTGTTGTAACACAGCTGAATTGCACGTTCAAGACTTCTGTTTTATTGCATGGCAAGATGTGAAATGTGAGCTATTTGGTGTTGTCAAGAGCTCTGGATGAACATAACTTTTTTTTGTGTGGAAATAAGACATCTGGTCCTTATAGCTGTATTATATCTGAAAGCTCTATTACAGACACCTCTGAAATTTATCCTTTTTTTATACTTTAATACATAAAAGAAGTGCCTTGTGCTGATGGCAGTGGGATTCAAAAAGATTGCCTTCAGCAGACTTCGTTTATCCACTTTTTTTTTGGAGGGAGTATGATCAGTTCAACTCAAGTCCCTGCCTCTGATTTCCTTCTGCAGGATAGAGTTGATGATGTTTGCCTACCCACCAGGGACTCTTGTTAATGCAGGTGCTATTCTTTTTTTTACTGAGGCTAAAGGTTTTATAGAAGTATGGAGATGTTTTAAACTTCTTACAAAAACAGATTTCTCAGGATATGAAAGCACTGCACTTTGGAACAATACTTAAAGCTCTGGCACAGCATCATTTTTTGGAGCAGATGGGAAGTCATTTCACTCAAACTGTCTTCAGTGACCTCTCTCTTAAATGACAGCTTATCAGAAGTTGAATCAGTTTGTGTTCGTTCAATAACTACTATGAATTGTTAAAAATTTTGCATACTCCAGACTTTCAAGAGTGATCTAATTTATATGATTTGTTTGAATTCAACAAAATATATTGCATCGGTAAAAATATAGGTGTAAGAAGTTTAACTTTTTTTTTTTCTAGGAATATTAATTTAAAAACCTCTTTTCACCTATAGCTATTAAGTCTGAGCTAATTTTTACTATATTGTTTTACAGGGGGATCAGATATTGAATACCTAGATTTTTATAAGCCAGTGGTGTGGTTCTGGATCCTTGTTGGGCTTGCTTACTTTGCAGCTGTCCTCAGCATGATTGGAGACTGGCTAAGAGTCATATCAAAAAAGACAAAGGAAGAGGTAAGAATGTTTTGAAAAGGGAAGAATCACTTCTTTTTAAAAACTTGAAATAGAAGCTAGGTGAGCTTGTAGCAGCTTTTGCTCTTAGGCTGCAGAGGTCAAAGCTATTCATGTATGAATTCATGTATGAATTATAATGCTGCAGCTCAAACTGCAGGAAATTGTGGAAGTTCATTCAAACATACAGTGTTTTATTTTCACATGTCTACGGTGTTTTATTTTCACATGTCTGCATAGAAAATTAGATTAAATTTATTATTAAATGTATATGAACAGTTGCACTTGATTTACGGGGAAAAAAATCTTAAACTACTATCCTAGATAGTAGAACATAGGCCTTAATTTTAAGGGAAAAATCATTTTGCTTTATTTTTATAAGGGATGCAGATATGTAAAGAAAGTATTTAAGTGGTTATATTTGAGATACTGTGCTTTATCATGGTAAGAAAATAAATTTTTCATGTCAAGCCAATTATTGGAATGAACTATTCAAATATCCCTGGGTGTATTTTACCTTAATGTCTTCTTCAGGATTACTTGATATTTATAGTCAAGTATATTGTTTCCAATTGAAATATGTTTTCACTTGTAAATTTCACTTGTTTTCACTTGTTTATTATTCCAGTAATGCAACAAAGTTTTACTTTAAAATTTGTCATTTAAGATAATGTCCTGGTTTTGAAAATGTTAGAGGGTAAATAAAATTTCCTTCAATTGTAGCATGCATAGCTCAGGTTTTACTGGAAGTCAGAGAAATTAATTTTGTTTGAAGCAATATATTATTTCCCTCTAATTTAGCTTGAGTTCCTTTGCACGCATCAGTTGATTTATGCTACTCAAACATAAAAACTCTAATTTGTTTTTGATGGAATGAATATGTTGGCTGCTGTGCAGTGGCCTGCTACTTACCTTGTTTTGAACAGTTTTCCTAGCTGTAGGGCATGGCATCAATGCCTAGATGTATTCCTGGCAATCCTTGATTTCCCAAAGCCTTTGCTCTGAAGGGTTGCTTACCCCTCGTGCTTTCACTGCCTGCAGCCCCTCAGGGTGCCTGCCACCTTCCGAGCAGGAACAGAGGCACTGCTGGCAGCAGGCAGGAGGGTGGGAGCTGGGATCTTGGGCAGGATCAAACCCACTTTGTGAGGAGTATGGGGTGGGAAGCCCTTTTCCATTGCCCTCGCCGTGCTCACGGCTCTGTGGTTAGAGACAGCATGGTGACAGGTCTGCTGTAAGTACACTTTCAGCAGGCAATTCATAACCACTTAGCCCTGAAGCAGAGGACAACATTTATTTGAACACTTTCAGTTCAAGAGTGTCATCTTTTGCCACATGCTGTAAATTTGAAAAGGTATTTATGACTTTCACAATGAGCTTTGCTCGTGCCTTCCACAGAGAGGGAGCAGCAGGTGCCTCTGAGTGCTCCCCCTTGCAGGTTCAACATCTAGCAGGGTCACAGTGCTGTTTTCTAGAAAAGCACTGAGGCCACCTTTAACAGCCAGCCCTGCATGGCTTACACTGGCTGCAGGGACACCAGTGCAACCCTTCAAATGCCAGTAACCTGCATGGCTGTACTTGGTTAGTTTGAACTTCAGAATCAGGTTGGTCTTGCCCATTTTCCCCACGCAATAGGAAGAAATAGGAGAGCACTGGAACAGGCTCCCCAGGGAAGTGGTCACAGCACCAAGCCTGCCAGAGTTCACAAAGAGTTTGGACAATGCTCTCAGGCAAACGTTGGGATTTTTGTGCAGAATCAAGAGTTGAATTTTAATGATTCTTGCAGGTCCCTTCCAATTCAGGGTATTGTGTGATTCTAAGAGTGATGTTTCCTCTGGGCAGCCTTCTGGTGTCTAGCTGTTCTCAACTTAGGGCATTTCCTAAATTGTCTTTAGTTTCCCTAGGTTACTTGTGTCTGGATGTTTTGGAAAAAAATATGATGTGACTGAGGCACTATGACTTCAGACTATGCAAAAATATTCTCCAGGCATCTTCTTGCTGTATTTTCTTAGACACTATTGACACATTTTAGTTCTTCACACTACTTCCTAAAATTAATCTGATCTTTAACCTCAGTTTTCTCATATTCTTTTCTGTTATCCAGGCAGCATCTTATCCAGAGATCTTAGAATCTTGAATATGTAATTGACTAAATAACACACTAAGGTTTTAATCTTATAATGATGATAATATGTTAAGAACGTCTGAAATTTGTAGCTCTTTGTGAAGCCATTTCAATATCTACTAACTCCAGGAGGGATTTAAAGACACGTGAATTGAAGAAACCCAAGAATACCTCCAGCACACCAAAAGCATTCCTATTTTTATCAGGGAAAACTGTTTGCCAGGTCATGCAGTACAGTGCTGAGCTTTCTTTTCTCAGGCACTGGGAATGTGTAACCTAGTCCATCTTTTCATTCTTTCTCACCTTTATAGCCTAAACAAGCATATTCATTTTGTCTACAGCCAGGAAAACCTCATTCTTCAGATACATCCAAATTCTCTTGGCTCAAGCAGGTATTGGGAATTCTGCTATATGCAAGTCTCATGTGTTAGGTTAGATTAAAGACAGACATAACATAATTGGTGCCAATTTTTCAATTAATCATGTTGCTGATGGTCAGAAACCTCCCTCCCTACTACTTAACCCTTTGCTCAGGCATATGTTAGAATTCATAGGAAGAACAAAATGCTTTAGTAGTTTAAACTTCTATATTTTTTCCAATGGCAGAGACCATTTGGACAATTGAATTATTATATACCTTAAGTTGTGTGATAGAAAAAAAAATAATCCTAATGAAACTTTGTAGGAAGAAAGTAATATAAATATATTGCATTTTGTTTTAAGATTGGCTACAAGTATTTTAAAAATTTACTTTTTTCACTTTTCCTTTTATGAGAAAATCTGCTGCTCTTAGCTCATTCTTGCTATCTGCCTGGGAAAATCTGAGTGAAGATGCTGAAGGAGTTTAATGGAAATGTAGCTATCAAGTCTCTCCTGTGCCAGCAGAAGCCAGATGAGACTGAATTTCTTCTCTTTTTTTCAAGTTAGCCCTAAATTTACAGTGGGCTCTTCCAGCTTCTGTGGATGCAGATTATAGTAGAGGAACCTCTCTGAAGTTCTGACATCCATGAGTGCAGTGAAAAACCCTAGTTCAAAGTATGAGGTGTAATTTTTTTTGAATGTTTTGGGGAAATAGCCCCTTATACCTAAAAGTAGCCTTTTAAATGGGAAAGGGTGGTGTATATTAAAACCTATTGAAATACAGAGACCATGAAAAAATCTACAGAACTGTGATCAATCCACTCTGAAAACTGAAGCAGTTTAATGTACTTCCCAGGAAATATTCCTGAAAATTATGGGGATTGTTATCAACAAATAAACAAGGTTTTGTATAGGACTTGTATCCCACTTGCCATGAATAAAACAGTAGTCTAACATGTTCAAAGGAGCAGATCATTCAGCAGTGATCAGTTGTGCTGGTTTCAGCAGTCTGACTAAGAAGCAAAATCTAGAGAGTATTACCTGAGTCCAGAATGAGACAGAGAGGTTACAAGTGTTGTTCTTTACTACTCTCCAACAACCAAAACTATAAATCATCAGAGCTGCCTATCTCTTCTGATAGGCAGCTGTAGTCTCTTTTTTTTGCTTTTCCCTGTAGCCTACAGTAAAAATTATCAACAAATATCAGCATATTTAGGGCATGAAGGGAAGTTCTTATTCCAGGGAGGAAACATGCTGTTAATGAATATCACCTAAACTCTACAGTTCTATTCAAATATTTTAATGTAGTTGAGTTATTAGAAGCAATTTACATAAGACTTTGAGGTAATAATCCACTTCACTGTTTCAACAAAATAAAACATCTATCTTTTTTCAGTACACTACCAGGAAAGTTTGCCATATGCAAGTGGATCTGAGACAAAAAAAAAATCTGATCAGAAATGCTCTAATGCACAGAACTGCTGTATTTTGATATTAAAATCCAGATAACCAGTATGTCAGTCAGTTGCTCAGGTGGCTTTTGTCTCCTGAAACACTCTGGAGAATTTTGAATGCATCAAATAGAGAGGGAAGTGAAAGACAAGTAGAGACAGAAGTGGGTGTTTTAGAAGGATAGATCTGGAAGCAGCTCATACAGTAAGATAGATGAAATGTCAGAAAGTCACTGGAACATGCTGTGTGCTGTAATCTTAAGTAGGCGATCTGTCTCTGAAGTTCAGCCTCAGCTATACTAGCTTGCCTTAAACTCCCTCCTCTTCATTATTCTCTACACTCTGATTACTCAGAGCACTTTTAAAGTCTTCTGATTTTAGTCTCTTTGAAAGGTAAATTTTCAGCAGGGTTTTTTCCTTGTCGTATTTTTTCTTTTGCTTCTGTATGCAGCAGTTTCTGAATTCCAGCATTTTCAGCAAAAATGCCATCCCAATCAATGACCTCAGGCATTTGGGCTATAGGTCCTGGGGGAGCCTGTTCTCTTCACTGAGACCAGGTGGCAGACTTATGTTAGACATTGGCTCAGTTAGGACAGGTGATTTTTTTTGTGCTGCTTTTCTGTCTTTTGAACTGAAGTGAGCTTTAAAAGACCAAGCCTAAAATTTCATGAGAAATAGCACATTCCCTTCTTGTGAAAATTTAAGGGGCAGTTCCTATGTTTGATATTTATAAACAAATTCTACAAATTTGACTCATCTGAATCATTGTTCAGTTTAATCTTCTTGGCACTGGTGACAGAGTTGTCACTCAAGTCTGTCAAAACAGAATTAGACTTGTTATGATGATGCCATGGAGATTGTTGCACTCCCTATATGATTTGTTGGCTTTTTATTCTCTTCAGTCTGAAGGTGCTCACCTAGCATTACCAGTGTAAAGAGAACTCAAGGCCCATTTCTCACATCCCCTGAAGAGTGACCCTAGATGTAAGCTGTATGCATGAAAAGATGAAAAAATTAGTGGACTCAAGTGAGAAATAATTTTGAAGGGTTTTCACCCTCTAGGTAAACAGGTTCTCCTCAAGAGAAGGAAGAAATTGTTCCTTTGTTTAGTTAATTCTTGACCTGGCTCTCCCCATTTCATGAAACAAAATCTGTTCACTTCGAAATTAAGATGGTAGAGAATAACTCTTCAGCTTGGTGGTCAGAGTCACTTGCTGGTCCATTTTGCATTGTTTCAAGTGAGATGGGTCAGCTTCTGCTGAAGAAAAGAACTGTTTGGACTTTTCCTTTTTTTATATCCATTCCCCCCACCTCCTGGCAAAAGAAAATGGACAAACTGCCCAAAACATTAAAAAAAAACAGGCAGAAACCAAAAAGCCCCAAAACAAATCCAACAAAACCCTAACCAACCAAAAGACAAAAAACCAAACCAAACTGCAGCAGTTTTACAAATGCTATAACCACATGTTCACTGAATAGGTCAGGCTGATGTGATGGAAGTCTGTTCCTAGAAAGCATTGAACTGGAAATATTTGTGGAAGACAAATACAGTGTCAAAGCCATGGCGTGCAAAGTAATTTTGCAAGGCAGTGATTAATAAGGGTAAGAATTCTAAAGTGTGCAAGCAAGGAATCATTGAGTTTCTCTAGGAAAGTGGTGCTACCGGTGCTGAAGTTGTTAAAAGGTATATTACTGGAAAACAGCCCCTAGATTTGTGGGCTAAACTTCAGGAAGAATGCAGAGAGCTACAAAAATGGCAAGGGAAGCATCTGTTAAGAAATCTATCTTGCATTAAGAGGTTTTTTTCCAGTACATCCAACATATGCAGATAAGTCTATTCAAGAAGGAAAAGCCATGTTCAAAAATGTGATTGTTTTAAATAATTTTTATGAGATGGGGAAAAATATAGAATCTTTCTACAGTCAAAACAACTGCATGTCTTCAGTCAAATTTAACTAGTGACATGACAAAAAACCCAACCAAAACAAACCCAAAATAAAAAGTGGGAGTACAGTCTCTCTATAGCAGACAGAGTCTCAGGGATGTATAAAGGGTGGAATTGGTGTAAGGAGGAGATGGAAATGACTGACCTGGTTCAGAGTGCAATTTGATCTCTTCCTTTCTATGAGTTTAAGTTATCCTGGTGATGTTCCTGAATCTGCCCTAGCAACAGTCTGTAATACTGAGTTTCTATATTGATCAGTCTTTTAAAAGTCTGCTGTGGTAATGTGTGCAATAATGAATAGGAAAGAACATCTTGTTCTGTGAATTCCAGGAAAACTAAACAGCTGATGGCTTTTGACACTTTTCTTGAGATCTTTCCTGGTAGTTTTGTGTACTTTGGACATGTGATGCTTGCTTCACTTCAGATTCAGCACACACACACAGATAATATCTCCAGAGTTTTGCTGCAGTTATATTTAAATTTGTATCGTGCCTCTTGGCTGGGCATACCAGACATTTAGAGACTGCTGTTTTGTTAGTGCATATTGAGTACCAGGTCCTGGTAGGGTGCTGATTACAAGAGCTGTGCTGCCAAGAACACTTCCATGAGGAGCAGCATGGCCCAGGGCATGGGGACACTGGCAGCGTCTCTTATGCCAGCCCCTGTGTCTGGCCCTGCTCTCCTACAGTGTTCAGGGAAAAAGAAAATTAATCCAATGAAGGCTGTGTGCAGCAAGGGAGAGAAGGAAAGAGCTATTGAATTTGCAAAACTAAAACTAGAGCAAGAGACTTGTACTTCATAATAAGAGAAATTGATTAAAGAGAGATCAGTTACAGCAATGGTATTTCTTGGAGTTAATTATCTATGAAGATTCCCAGAATGTATGTCATGATGGTCTACATTGAGGAATCTTAATTTTTGGAGACAAATTGCAATTGATCCTTTGTTACAGCAATAAATATAAAAGATTACTTTCTTGTGGGCTAAAAATATTCCCAGTTAAATATCACTGACATCTTCACAATTAACATTCCTGAGAGCTTTGCTTTTTTTTTTTTTTTTTTTTTAGGATAATCTCAGTGCTTGGATATTGTTAGGAAAAGACACCATAACATGTTGCTAATGCAGAGTGTATGAATCTGATAGCTGTCTTGAGGATGAGTTCCCAGACAAAGCAAGTTCAGCAGAATGCCCTTGCAAGTAGGTGTGTTGACATTGAGGAAAATGCTTTGCAATTTCAGATAAAAGGGACCAAAGAAGCTATGGAATACTGCCTTTCACAAAGGATAAGTGCAGTTGTAATACTAGTGTTGAACAGCCAAAATGGACTTTAATATTTCATACAAATATCACTCCAGATATTGACACTAGAAAGTTAAGAAATAAACATTTCTTGCTGGGACTTGACTAAGTAATTATTATAATCATTCCTTACTACCAAGTAAAAACTAAGTCCTTTTTTATATTTTTTTTCTTTTTTAGTATATGTTTATAAGCTAAAAAAAAATTCAATGAGTTCATGAAAAAGTTGTTGTCTCTTTCCTCTGGGAGAAAGTTGAGGCAGTCTTTGAACTGCCTGTGGCTTGGGTTTCATTATGCTTCTAGTACAGTTCTTAAAATGTTTGCTATTCCTGGCTGCAGCCAAGTTGTTGTCTGCATAGCACAGGCAGAGGATACACACTGTTCCCCTGAATCACCTTAGGCTCAGCTGGTAGAGCTTTGTGCAAACCAAAGTAGTTTCTTGTGGCTAATTCAGGTGCACATCATTCACTCTCACCAGGTTGAAAGAGGGGCTGGATGGCTCTCTGAGGCAGCTGAAACCACTAAATAGAACTGATTTTTAAAAGAAAATGTCAACATCTTTTTTATTTCTTGTCTTTATCTTTGGAAGTTAATAAAGCAGCAGAACAATAGGGAGTGAGATAATCAGGCCCCTAACTTGTCTGCACTACTGAGACTACACACATGCAGATCTATGCAAAGAGGTGTCTGATGGGCAATAGTCAATAATAGTTCTGAGGAAATAACTAACATTGCAGTCTTCATATTTATGGAAAAACAAAAGGTAAAACAAAATAACCATGTTGACTCTTAATATATCTGGTTCTGTTTTGTAGGCATGATTTTTTAGGCTGTGTTTATTTTGTTGAATCAAACCATGATAGAGGAAAAGGCCATTTCTTGCATCTGCCATCTGTTACATCTCCACAAAACATATTCTCACAGCTGCCACCATAGATGTTCCTCCACAGAGAAAATAATCAAAATTTGTGGGCTCTCTGCATTCCCATTGGAGAATGTGGTATATTTCATCCAAGGCATCAGATGTGTCCATGCAAGTTATGTGGGTGAAACCAAACAATTATTGCTCACCAGAATGGACTCACAAGCAATGCTTATTACAGGACTAAACAATCCAGTTTCTATCAGGACAGCGTTGTTCCCAAAACATTTCTGACCACCATGGCTACGAAAATATAATTGCCTATGTAATTGAAACCTTACCCCAGAGGATGAAAATTTCACAAAAGAAGGGATTTTCCCCTCTGGAAAACAGAGGGATGTGTATACCAGTGTGAGGAACTGAAAAAGGCATCACTTATTGCTTTGTGTGTGCCATTGACCTTGAAATCCAAGTCTGGTACCTTAGAAGAGCTCCCTGCTATAGAACTGAGGTCCTGACAGGATGAAGGCATAGAAGATGGACCTGGGAAAACCCAGCATCAGTATTTCATTAATGCCTGTGGAATTTCTTGCATTTTGTGGCTGTTTACCTTTAAAGACAAGTAGAGCACACTCTTCTCTAAACACTTGTCTACAGGTATTTTGAGTATGTACTAATAACACCACAACAGCAGAAATACTGAAAGCCAGATTATTGGGTTGGGAATTTTAGGTGGACTATAAGTCACATTTCCTTAATGTGCAGTAAATGCACAGGTTTCACTAAAAATTTTTGTGAAACTTCTCTTTTTCTCTTATCCACTCTGGTCTTTTCTAACCTGTAGAAACTGAGGTGGTGAATAGAAATTTGTGTCCAGCAGCAACTTGGGTGGGAAAATGAGTCATATGCTTGCTCAGCACTGCAGAAAAGTGAGATGGCAGGTAGGGAACCCCTCGGATGCACTCAGGGATAAACCCACCCAGCAGCTGAGTTATTAAATCCATCACCCCTCTCTGTACCTACTTTCTTTTTTTTAAAGGAGCTTCGTGAACAATCTCTCTGAACACTGGCTGAATTTTCTGAGAGCTAACAGCTAAAATGCTATGTTCTGTATTCTGCTGCCTGCATAATTTGACATGTAATGCACTTTCTAGTTTTGTCTGAGTAGCATATCATGGAGAGGTTAATTGGATGTGTTATTTTTAAGTAGCAGGATGAAGTACACTGGAGAGGAAAAATGAAGCTATGAAAATTCAGAGAATGCATTAGGGATAAATGTGAGAAATTACATACTGAGGAACATCTAGACCGTTAAGAATATCTGTAAGGAAGGGCACTTTTTTTCACCCTAAAATGTAGTCAAATGGATACCTCCATCTCATCTACTTGCTTCTTGAGCTCAATTTTTTGGCTTGTATTAACATGCTCATCATAAAACCTATGAACCCTGTATGCCAAAGGGAACAACATAATGCTCAGCTATGACAGAAAAAGCTGCACACATTGTTTAGAAATATATGTTTTCATTTGCTTGCATGACATATATATGATGCTATTTTTTTTCTTATTTCCTACCCAGTGGTTTACCTCCTCCTGAATATATCATAGCTTCATGTCATGTATCTGAATTCCATCCAAACAGGATATATTTCTTTCCACCCTTATCTCTGTAAGCAGAAGTAGATTAACTGATTGTACTGCGATGTTGGGATTTTTCAATAATATTTCTGAGAGAGAGGAGTAAAACTAAGGCAAAGTTAAGTTAGACAAGTGCCTTTATCTTGGTCTGTTTAAGGATGTCCTTAATTATGCTTTTGTTGTTTTCCTGCTAGAGCATGGATGTGGCTTAATTCAAAATACAGATTATTTGTGTATGGCTACATGGCTTGTGCTTTCCAGACACCTAATAGGATGAATTCTTCCTGAATGGTGGGGAGTTTTGCATGCATTTTTATCTGGACAATTTTGTAAGTGTCCAGGAAGATTCTCAAGCTCTTGACAAGTATAAGGAATTAGAGCAAATGTACTGAAGGATAAGGCAGGTGCTTCAGTATGTTCAAATGTTTTCTTAGTTTCAAGAGTACCTTGGAAATTCTTACATTCTGGCTTCTGCTGTTGGCCTTTACCCAAGTGTGGAGCTCAGCTGGACAGAAAGCTGAAACACAGTAGCAGTGAAACTGAGCAGGAACCTTTGATCCTCCTAGAGATATTGACTGGGAGCCAGTTCTAGGACATTATTCATTTAGATGGATTTTGGCAGGAGTAGGTGAAGGAATGGTGGCTTAATGTTCACGGCTTTTTTCCCAATACTGTCTGAATCAGTATATCTATCCTGAAGTTATATTGGTGATTGTGTATGAGTGCAGCCTGGGAGCTGGTTGGTCATTCAGGAAGTTCACGTAGTACTTTATGGATGTCTGTTTGTTTTTCACTACTAAAATCCCTCCCAAAAACCCGATAGTGACTTCAACAAGAATGAGTAGAACACTCAGCACAGTTCAGAGGCAATTTCTCATTATATCCTAAAAGACTAAACGTGACATCTCCATCACAGGTAGACACATAAATTGGCACAGACATTTGGAGGTTTTACTGGAGATGACCTGTAGTATTTGAGACATCCTCATAGGGCTGTTGGTTATGGTGCAGATCATATGGGATACTCTGGAAGTGGTAGCTGGGCAAGGAATTGGATCAGTGCTGTTCATTTGTTGGAAAAGTTGTGCATGTTGTTTTTTTAAGAGTTGGTTTGGGTTTTTGTAGTGGCTTTTTTGTTGTTTTTTTGTTTGTTTTTTTGTCTGTTTGTTTTTTTATAGTAGTGTGTTGTGTGGAATACTTAGTTGTGTTACTATATACCATAATTCTCAAGAACTTGTTATTGAGACCTGTCTTCCCTGAAATCATAAGGCAGTAGGGTGCTGTTTCCTGCTTCTTAAATACATAATAAAGTTACTTGCTGTTGATGCTCAATGCAGCTAGGTTGATACTCCTTGTGAAATATGTCTAACACCTTGCAGTCTAATTTGGATTTTGATGTGGAGGAAGTCAATTGAGGAGCTGGGATAGAGACCACATCCCCATTACTTAGTGGCATTTCTCTTCCTTGAAGGTTGAAGTGAGAAGTATCACCAGATTAGTGCTGTTTCTTGTACGGCTGTCAGGTGCTATCTCTGTGACATGTTTTTCCTATTGCTTCTGAAATATTCTGTGACATTCAGACTTATGCTAAGTACATAGTTGTCAATAATTTCTGTGACTAAGAGGCTTTGTCCTCATGTCACACTGCCCCAACTATGACTGCTGAAGCATTTACAGAGCTGTTCTGTAATGAGGCAAGAGGTCTGGAGAAATGTAAATTGTTGTTACAGTAGGTAGGTATGCCAAGAATTTAATTTTTTGGACCAGCACAGGCAACTGACATTTCAGTGCCTCTGCATGAGCCATTTTTTGGTTGTCAGAACCCAGATGAAGAGGAGTTGTAATGCAGTGTGTTAAAATGTCATAACTTAAGGACAGAAAGAACCTGAACATATTACAGATGTGTTCCCATGGATCAAAGAGGGATCAACTTCTCTAATGCACACTGGTAGTTAAAATGGCACTTTTCTTATAAACCTGCTTGAGTCTGTAAGTGCTGTGGAATTAAGAGTTTTGTTTTACAGAGGTAATATTTTTGAATGCATTTCAGTTCACATGAAAAGTAGGGGCCAAAAGCAGTGATTCGGGGCACACGTAGTTCAAAGAGCACTGAACCCCTGGTACTTAATATGTTCCAATTCTCTCTGTTTTACTACTAATGCATCTTGATTCTACTTAGCAATAGCATTTATAAAAGCATGTTTCAATTTGTATTTTTCTCCTACGATTTTAGCATAAACCAACATCACAGCTTTGGTGTATGAGTACGTAGAATTGTGTTCACCATGTTAAATGCTCCACATCACCTTAATTGGAATAAGCCTGTCTCCAAAGAAACATTTATTGATGCTCTTCAGCTGGCTGCATAAACTTGCTTTCCCAAAGAAATCTCACTGGAATTTAGACATCAGATATCCCAACAACTACAATTTTAAGATTCTCCCGCGTAACTCAAGAGCAGCTTGCCCTGTGCAAGAGACAGGTCCATTACCAAAAACATTCTGAGTCTGTCCTAGATATCACATAAACTTTCTTTCTTCAGAACAAAGGCCAGTGGATTTTCTCTCCTGGGCAAGCATGAAATCATGCGGGAACTAAAATAAAATAATTAAAATTGAAGTATTATGGGGAGACACAATTTTAAATCGTGTTAGCATCTCTTGAATGTGACCACGTACAATGCCAGAGATGTGTGCCTGAGCAAAATATCTGGTCTGTTAAATGCTAAC
>VZTB01005220.1:1001625-1088429 GCA_013397245.1 Thryothorus ludovicianus
TATAGTAAAATAGAAACTTGTGTACTGGCTCTTTGCTCCCTTAGACAGAGCCATTCTCCAGGACCTAGGCAGCCTGCCTTTAGTAAGGCTTAGGAAAAGGAGAAAACTGCCCCAGGGTGTGCACTGATACCATTTACCATATTTTTATTACTTATTTTCTACAAGTGAAAATATTGGAGCAGCTGAGATGTTTCAGCATTGCAGATTTCATTATTTTCAGATCTGAAGTGCAATGTGTCTGATCCTAGCTGCACAAATTAGATACTAATAATCATTCAGCTAGGTGAGTCCTCTGTGTATTGCAGATAATTGCCCTTGTTTTAGAAAATAGACATTTGTCCACATTTATCATCTGTGTAATTCACTGAAGTGGAGACGAATGTAATAAAATGACCCTTGGGTAAAGAGATCTTTTTGTTTTGTTTCTGGAGGGAGAAAGTTTTCTTGAAACTGTCACTTCTGGATAAGCTGATTAATTTTTACATTCATTATACTCCTGTTTTCCACTGCAAAGCATGAATAAGCTCATGGCTTTTTCTCTGATAGTTTGTCCCCTTTATTTCTCAGTGTAAATTCTTTTTTCTTTTCTGGGCTTACCAAGTCAGAGTTTGCTTGCCAGTGACTGAAATTCTGGACTGAACAGTACCAATTAGACTAATTTATGTGGGTTAAATTCTGCTGAAATGCTTTGCTTTGCAGTTATATTTATGAGTAGTCTATATTCCCTGTGCTGTTCCTTCCCAGTATTAAGCTGTAGAGGGAGAATAGATTTAAAGAGAAACAATCTATTTCCTTTGGAGTTATCATGAGATGATATTATCAAAAGGTGCATCCTTTAGTTACCTGCATAATTTATTAAATGTAACAGCAGCTTGACT
Organism: Thryothorus ludovicianus; assembly: GCA_013397245.1. Classification (NCBI taxonomy): domain Eukaryota; kingdom Metazoa; phylum Chordata; class Aves; order Passeriformes; family Certhiidae; genus Thryothorus; species Thryothorus ludovicianus. The sequence goes on from VZTB01005220.1 coordinate 1,002,504, forward strand.
GAAATACAAGTGCAAACATGGAAATAGTAAATAAATGACAAGCCATAGTCTACCTCAGACTAGATCTGCTCAGTCTACCTTATGCCATATCTGTGGAAAACCAAGGATGATTTGGGATTCAGGGTGGGAAACAGACATGCCACTGAGGTGACTTTTGGCTGTTGCTGTGTTGGTGTCATGTTTGAGCAAGCACAGAAAAGAGGATGCAAACAGCTTATGGTTTTCTCTAAGAAAAAGCGTTTCTGTCTAAATTTAGGAAATGCTTTGCCAAGTCTCCGAAGGATCTTTCCAGATACAGTGAAAGTGCTCATAAATAACCCCTCACCCCAGTAACAATACATAACACAGCCTGGATTGCTGGGATTTCAGCATCCCCTGACCAGCTGGGTATTGTGCAGCTGTCAAGCCTCTGCAGCTTCCCTGTATTGCTGACTGCCCGTGAGAACAATAAAAAAAAAAAAAAATCAGCAGAAACTATTTATTTGTGTTTCTGGAATCTTTGTTAACTCTTACTAGTGCAACGTTTCTTCTTTAGTTGCTGTCAACAAAAGAGTGAGTCTTTGGCATCGAGAAATTTGTGGCAGCGGCAGCTCTTTGGCAGCCCTGCACTCTCACCGGGCTCCTGAAGATAAGCAGTGTCTGAAGTCCCTGGTGCCATAATGCTCCCTTTCTATTCCTGATTTTTGCTGCAGGTCGGGGAGTTCAGAGCCCACGCGGCAGAGTGGACGGCCAACGTCACCGCCGAGTTCAAGGAGACCCGGAGGCGCCTGAGCGTGGAGATCTACGACAAGTTCCAGAGGGCCACCTCCATCAAAAGGAAGCTCTCTGCAGAGCTCGCTGTCAACCACACCCAAGACCTGACCCCCTGCAAGAGAACACTGTCAGTGAACCACCTGACCAGCGAGAAGGACCTCTTGCCAGCTCTGACAAAGACGGACAGCATTTACATGAATGGCTTGACGCCGCACTGTGCAGCAGAGGAGATCGCTGTGATCGAGAACATTAAGTAGCCATGAGTTTGCATCCCAGCCCTTGGGAAGCTCTTGGCTTAGACTAGCCATACACCTTCTCTTTCCCACCCTGTTGATGACCAGTGCTAGCAGCATTTTATATGTGTGCATGAGTTCCACAGAAAAACTACAGTCCTGAGTTACCATCGCATCTCTTCAGAGACACAAAGACGAATGGCACTGCTGTTTCCAAAAGATGCTGGAACAAGCAGTGCTTTCTGCCTTTATCTGCCCAGACTGTTTTTCACTTCTAATGTGCCATATGGCCTCACGAATGAATCTCACTTGTTTATGGTAACAATGTAGCTTTGAGGGATCAGTCCTTAAAATTTCAGGGTCTACCTTACTGAGCCTAGGAATGGACCATTTCTGGACTACAACACATTTGTAAATGGCAAGAAATTCTTATGCAGCCTTTTACCTAAGAAATTTTTGTCAGTGCCTTATCTTTTGAAGAACCAGAACCTCTACAGTTCCTGTACAACTTTTGTTTGTTTGGGTTTTTTGCATGAGAAATGTATTTCATTTAAGCCTTTCGTTCTTGAAATGGTGGTGTTTCAAAGGTGTCTGTTGTGAAGATACCAACCAGCATGAATGAATGCCAAAACTCAACAATCATCAATTGATGTTCTTAGCTCCAAATTTAAAGGCACTGCAGTTTCAAAAGTTGCAAAACCTGTCCCCCAGAAGCATTTTGTTTTACTCAGGTCCAGCTGATACTTGTTCACTCTGACTTGTAGGATTTGCAGACCCTTTTCAGGTCTTAGTTTTCCAAGCAGTGTTCAGCAGTTGTTTTTCTCTGCATCAGATGTACCAAAACAATCTGCAGCTTATCTATCACTAAATAATTTGGTAGATGACAAGAGCAAATAAAAATTACTCTTTTGATCAGAGGCAGGGGGAGGCTTTAAATTGCTGTGTTCTAATAATCAAATCCAAAAAAACAATGCAGAAGAATGCAGCTATTTTTAATAAGCATAAACCTTCTGCCAGATATTTGGTATGAAAAGGATGCTTAATTTCCTTTTTAAGCCAAGTTACCCCAGAAGCTACATGATATTTTACCCTGGAATCCTGGTGGAGTGCTTTCCTGAATGTCATGTGGGCTGCCTGTGCCAGAGCTGTGGCTAACGTGGGAATGCAATTGAAACTGGTATCACTGTGACTTTCTACATTTCAAATAGAGGTGGCTCTGAGTACCAATGCAGGCATGAAGAAAGAGCTGATAAATAGCACAATCTGAATACCAATGATTGTTCAGACAGGATAGGCTGACAAGAAGCAGATCTAAACCAGACTATGGGTTTTCTTTATTGGTTTTAACAAAACACATTAATTTTGTACCTTCTGTTTTGCTTATAAGTGTACATGAAATTCAGAAGAAATGCAGGATGGAATGGATAATTTTGCATTTTTTTTTTGGGCATGATTCAAGTGGCAAATCTTACAGCATCTCTGACCATTAGATAACATGCAAGATATGAATGTTCATGTTTTTTGGATGCTTAGCTTGTTTTCTAATAAATATAAGTTAATATGTAAATTCAGTGTAAATATCAGTCAATTAACATTTACAGAGAGTACGCTTTTAAAACTAAGGAAGTTCCATGACACAGCACCAAGCAATGCTCTTATAACAAAGACCCTTGTCTCCCCAGCACAGTGTTCTGAATGTCCACATGGCAAGGGTTCTTCTTGCCATGTATAAACTGTGAATTGTAATGAAAAATAAAGTTTTTAATTAAAATAAGCTTTCCTGAATCTCCTGCTTGCTGCAATTGGAATGCTAAGGAATAATTTGTGAAACTAATTTTTATGCTTTCATTGGTTACAGAGTATAGCAGTTTGCCACCTGCTTTAATTTAAGCTGGTTTAGCAATAAAGGCTTGACTTACCCAGCACAGAAATTACTATTTTCTTTTTCCTTGACATTAAAAAATATGCTCTTTGGTTGCCATACCTTAAGTTGTGTTTCTTGCTGTTTTGTTTCAAAAAACTTATCAGGATTCCCTTTCTTCTGTCATGTGCTTTGGAGTTTCTGGCAGTTGCTCCATCCTTCCCTGTGGGAGGTGAGGGGGCTCTGTCCCTCTGTGCTGCTGATCCTCCTGTGGTTTCTGGCAGAGTGTGTGAACGAGCAGCTCTAAGGACAGCAACCTTTCATACCGCAGCAGTTTTTCCTATGGTGAATATTTTACAGGGGCCTCTTTAATTAGGTCTTGGCCAAGGGAATGAGAGCCTGCACCAGCCTGGTGGTAAGTGAGGAAGACTGGGGTTTTTATATTGTTTCAATCTGATTTGTGTGGGGTGTGTTTTAGTGCCTTTTGGAACTGATTTTTCAGAAAGGGACAGGTAATGTTCAAAGTTTATTGTCCTTGATTTCGTGAGCTATCTTAGGTTAAAGCCTTGTATCGCTCCAACCAGCTTGTTACCAACCTACAGAAGTTGGTTTTGTGCTTTCTTTCATTTTAAGAGTCTCAGGACCTGCTGAAAAAAATATATTTTTTGGAGATCCTGTGGCAGTGTTTGAGATCTAAGTGCGGATATTTAAGCCCATTCAGTTTTAATTTCCTTTGTCTTTTGAATATAATCTCTGGGGGAAAAAAAAATCCCTGTTAACTAGTATATATTTCTTTCTTCACATTTACAAGAGATCTAAAGTATCCTACCTTATCAAAATACATGTACCTGTGGGGAACAAAGCATAAACAAAGCATTCAGTTTAATGACTGAAGGAGAAAAGATGCCATAGTCCAGATGGTAGAGGTAGGTAGAGTTATCATAATCCAAACATGTCCAGGGTCATTAAAATTATTGGAAAATCTTTTTCTCCCTTTCCACACACAGTGATAGACCACAAAGGCTGACGGTGGCTCGGTTAATTTCTAATACTTGATGAACTCAAAGATTTTTCTTTTTATTCCCTTAAGAGCAGATTTTTTTATTAAAAAACCTGTATTTCTTTACTCTACAAATTTTGTACAGCTCATTTTTCCTTCCAAATATGGAGTTAGCCAAGCATAAGTTGGGATCCATTTGTGCCTTCTTTTCTGTCACCCATACATGGAAAAATTTCAGACTGTTAATGTGCTTGGTACTTAAGCGAGCTTGTGAAAATGGTAAGGGGCTGTATTCTTTTATACTGGAAAAAAAAGGCATTGGGAAAATGTTCTGGATGAGAGACAAATTGTGGCACATAACATGCCACCTAACAGAACAATTTATTGCTCAGTATAACAGTAAACACTTCATTAAACTGCAGAAGAAAGGATCCCTTGAAGGGGTAGCTAGAGGTGATCTGTAGTGTTTACTGTTGGCTGTGATGATCTTGTACTTTTTTTTCTTTGTATTCTTTGGTGAGCTGTACCTGATGATGTGGATAAAGTGCCTCTCTATGTTAATGAAACCCTCAATTCTTGGGTAGCCCTCCATGAGAGCCAGAGAGAGCTCATGTTGCACAGAATTTGTACCATGCCCCATTCTTGCTTGAGTACCAGGGCAAGATCTTTCTTTGCTATCCCCTCCATGTGCTTTGTATCCCCAAGCTGCCTCTCCCCCTTTCTCTAATATTTTGGGAGCCTTGAGGTACTACTTTCAGAGCAGTGAAAAGCATGGGAAGCTTGCTGAATCTCATGAGCATCCCAGCCATGTCTGTCTCTCTCCACCTCTTCCTGATTCCATAGGAGGAAAGCTCAAGGGTAACAGAAATCCACAGAAAACTAAATCTCTTAATTTTCCACCCTTGATCTCAAATGGACCTTCTTTAGGCCACACTGTGATACCAGCATGGCAGATGGGAGATGTGTACATATGTTTGGAGTCCTTGTTCCTCCAGCATTATTCCTACACCAATGACCTCTAAAGAGGTCACACACAACACACACTGCAGAAGAAAGGAGGCTGCTCTACTTGGTCAAATCTACATGCAAATCAAAAGTGGATATACATTTATAATTAATTCCTGGGAAGGAGATTTTCCTGTCAGGGAAACTATCTACAGTGTTGAAGTACAGAAGTAATGCTTCTAATAAATTCCTGTCATACAGTCATGTGATAATTAACTTTTCTTTCCTACCCTGCAGTACTGTTGGAAAGGAAAGGATTTTATATATGTGGGGAAATACACATTTTGCACGACTTCCAGAGTTCATTATTTTGTCATTTAGAAAAATATAATTTTTTTTATTTCTTTTTTGCCCTGCAGATTTAAATGAACAGTGTAACCTTATAGTAAGTAAAGTGGTCTTTTTGGGAAAAGTAGACAAGATGCTAATTTACTGTTATTGGAAATCACAAGCTGTTGAGCTACAAGGAGATTAAAAATGTCAGCTTTTTCATTTGAGCAAGCATTCTCTGCTTTGCTGAATTATTGTTACAGTTATAAAGAGTCTTAGTGAGAATCAATAGGTATAGTTTTATTGCACTTGGAAAACTTGAGTATTTCATTTTTAGACCATTGCTTATCATGCTTTTATGAACTTTCAAAGAAATATATTGAATAAGCTTGTAAAAAGTACATTACTTATTGTAGAACAATAAGTCCCCTTCATGCATAATGACTGATACAGTAGCACATGCAGCTTTATGTTCTGGACCCAGATGTATTTGTGCCTTCAATATGTATTGACATGGTTGCAACTTCTTAAATTGTCTAAAAAACCCACTTTGGTATAATGACTATAGTTTCATATAAACTCAGTAATTTGAAAATATAGCTCAATTTTAAGTCAGTATCTTAGAAAATCAATAAACTTCACAACTTTTTATGAATTATAACAGTCTGTCAGCACTGGTGATGTAATAAATAATATCTTAACGATTGCTTGTTTTAGTTATTTCTGAATATTAGTTGTTTTCCTACCCTAGTTGCTGGAGACAGATAATTATGAAGAAAGCAACTCATTTCCATGATTTGTGATCAATACTCTATGGGCTGCTGGTATTAGAATTCTTAGTGGTTTAAACTGAGGTATTATGTTCTACCCACACTAATAATTAGTAGTAGCATTCATTAAATTCTCTTGGTGCACTGATTTTTCTGGGAATGTCACAAGGGTGTTTACATAGACCTCTCTAGTTTGACTCTGGCAAACAAATGTGCTTAGTGAGAAACTCCTTTAGAAGGATTGACTGTGTTAATTCAATTGTTAATAATAACTAATTCTCAAGACTAATTATATGCAGCCAGATCTTCATCCTCCAGAGAAAGGCATATAAGACACATATAATAGAGAACCTGATGGGAACATATTATTTGTTATTAGTAATAAATAACAATATTCTTCAGAAGATAATCAGCAGCCTGAAATGTCTCCTTAAACAGCAGTTTAGTGTTAGCTCCATTTCTTTTTTTTTCGTTGTTAATTTGATCCTTGAAATTAAACAAGGTATTCTGAGAAGCTTTGCTGAAGCGATACACTTGCTGTGAAAGATGTATTTTAGTCTTGTTTGGCCAAAGGCATACTGAGACTAACTTTCCTGAGTGACTAGAAAAGTGATCATATATGTTGAAAATCTTCTTATGGGAATGTGAGATCACCGTATTGTTGATTTTGACTTTTACACCAGTGACAGGTCTGCTTCTGTTTTGTGTGGATTTTGCTTTTTCTGCAAAGTCATAGTATTCCCTATTCATGCACTCAAGCATGCAAAGCCCACTATGTCTGGTAGGAAAGGTAATAAAGAGAGGTTCTACTTTAACTGTCCCAGTTGTAGTTAGCACACCCTTCTCTGTAATGTATTGGCATTCAGAACCATTTGTCACCTTGTTCTGTAGCAGAAGAGAAGGAGTTTACAGATTTGAAGGCATCATGTTGCACATCTGGACAGAATAATAGCCCAAGAGTAGCAGGCTGGGCCCTTCTGAACTGCAGACATAAGTCACAAATTCTGAATGCTTTTTTTAATAGACAATACCACAGCAGTTTGTAGCAAAAAGAAACATAAAAAATTAGGATCTGCTGTGAGAAGTGAAAGTGGGAGTAACGTGTCATGTACTATTGTGCTTCATAAAGTGGAGGTGGTACAGACACAAAGACCTTTTCATTTCTCAGTGTCCTCAGGGACTGTCAGGAGAGAGTCAGAGTGCAGCCTGCGTTATATCACTGTGCTCTTGCTCTTTTGCAAGCTCTGAACGTGCCCCAGCTGTAGAGGTACTGTTCCTTCCTGGGTCACACTTGGCTGGCAGTTTGGGGTGGCTTGAGGGGGACTCACTTTCTCTTGCTTGTATAGCACAGGTGGAGTAAGAAGAGATGGATTTGGCTGTCATAGGAGCAACTTGTCCTTTGGAAAGAGGCAGGACACACCTGAATGCTGGACAAATTTCACTTTGGCTAGTATGAAGTCCTTAAAAATGTTTTAAGTAGAGAAATGTTTTTTTGAAAAATGGATTCCTGTTTGCTCTACCAAGATCAGAGCAGAGGCTGCAGTTTTGTTTTATCACTGCAGCTGCATGCTGCTTTTGAGCTAGGCTTGTCTCTAAATGAGCAAGACTAGCACAGAATTAGCACTGGAAATTGTTTCTGCTTGTGTAGGCAGAACTGCAAGAAAACAGTTCCTTGGGAATTAGAAATTAAAAGATTCCTCCAAATCCAAGCTGCTGGTTGGTGATCATGGAATCAGGTTTAGAAAGGAAACTTTTATTGTCAGCATAGAAGGGCTGCATTTGCACATTGCTCCATACTTGCTGTCCTTTAAAAGAGCTGCCCGCTCTAAGAGTAAAGGATTGCAATGGAGAAAATGTGAAGCCTAGAGTGCACACCATAAACCTTCCTTCCTTTTTATTGCAAATCCAAAGTCAGTTTCCTGTACAGAAAAAGTAGAGTGCAGAAATGCACAACCAGCTACAAAGATAAGTCAGGATATTTTCCTTTCATTCTTTTTGTTGTTGTTTCTCTTTATGTCTCTGGGCTAGAGTTAAAAGACTTCATACATTTTAATATGGCATCTTGCATAATAAATGTAACTCATAGAAGCAAATTTATGTGCTGTTTGCCTCTGGTTTGCACATTTTGGTCCTATTAGAAGTTAAAAAACATTCTCCAGTGTAGGAGGAAAAGGGCTATTTGAGAAAAGCATACGTGAGAAATGGCTGAGGAGGAATAAGCACCTGACTAGTGTTTTCCCAATTAATATGCCAGAAAGTTTGAAAAAAGATATAAGTTGCTGTGGAGACCATGGCATGACATGATGCTTGAAGAGGACATGATCATGTGCAGATCAGCATGGGGTTGCCCTGTCTTGCAGTACCTAAGAGAGCCATTGGAATTTCAAGCATAAAGCTGCTTTCCTACCTCTTCCAGCATGTCTGCCTGTCAGTTTGATAATTTAGCAGCAAAAAAACCCTTTTTTGAAGCCAGTTGGAAGAAGAGGAAGACACAGGATAGTAACCTGAACAATGGGGACAGCTGTGGTGATAATATCAAGTTCTCAAGTGTCCTTTTCTCCACCAGTGCTGTTCGGGAGCTATGTGAGAGATGTATCTTGACAATTGAAATGCTGTCTCATCTCTGCAGAGTTATAGCTTGGGTTTGAAACTGTCTGTAAGCCTCCACTAACTCAGAAATATAGAAACTAAAATTGATTTCAAAGAAGTAATAACAATTTTTTGGAGACAGTTATTATCTCGGGGGCTTTTGATGGTCTGTCTGTATTTGAGCTATATTTGAGGTAAGGGATTGTTACAAATTGGCATGAAAAATCAGGGTACTATAAAGCCAGGTCCTTTACACCTGACTTTATAGTCCTTTGACATCTTACAGATAATGATAAAAACCAGAATTAAAAATCACTAGCCTGAAAATTCCTTACAAAAATCCTCAAACAACAAAATCCAAAACAGTCCAACAGTTCAGAAAATTCATTTATTCCTGAGAATTTTCCAGCAATATCCCCCCACTATAATGTGACTTTTTCCATCTTTCCCTTTTTCCCGTTTTATTTTACATTTTTTTTGTGTTGTTGGGCAGTCAGAGAGAAGTTTGAGAGTTAGGTTTGTGTACTCTATTCCAGTTTGGGACTTACTCAGGGAGCAGCAAGATTAACTTCTTTAGCATAGAACAATTGCATTGGGATGCCTCTTTAAAAAAAACCAACCAAAAACCACCAACCAAACAGAAAATCTAACACGGAAATCATTCTGGATTTGTCCTTTTCTTTTTATTGTTGCAGGTTATAGAATGACAGAATATTCTGATTTGGAAGGGACCCACAAAGATCATCGAGGCTACCTCTTAAGTGGGTGTTCCATCTGGGGACTAAACCCACAACTTTGTGTTATTAGCACCATGGTCTAACCAGCTGAGCTGATCTCAGGGTCTGAGTTCCAGCACATTCTTCCCTTTGTGCTTGAGAGAAACTCTTGAAACGTATTTTATCCTGGTTTTTCAATCTCTAAAAAATTTCCTTTTACAGTGGTAAAAAGACAGAGTCCTTTATGGCTGATGGCATGCCCAGAGCAAATTTCTTGTGGTCTCTCATTTTGTTTTGTTTCTATTTTGCTGAGATATTCCATATCTCCTTGTATCCTTTTCTTGTTCTGGGATTTGGAGACAAGGGTCACCTCTTTGCCCCCTGCTCTACTGTCTGCCCTGCCCAAAGAGGTTCTTTGTTCATGGCTGGTTCATGCTGCAGAAATGCAGATTCATGATGTGATCATACAGTTGTTATCTTTCCACTGGCTTAGATACCAAAATGTCTCATTGCTCTCTTGTGGCAAGGCAAATGAGTTATCTAGAGTACTCCCACCATGCAGACTGCCAGGAACTTCTCACATTCCCTTGATTCCTTGGTTTGTTTATTGCTTTGGACATCTAGTGAAGTGCAGGGTGACTCTGAAAAAGGGAAAACAGTTGCTTATAGGAGAAATCATTTTGAATGAGAATGTTAAAAAAAATTGCTGTGTGTTCATAGAATTAGGATGGTGCTGTAATTCCTTACTAATGCAGTTAATTGAGAATGATTTTTGCCTATGTAATAAATCAACAGTAGTGAGAAGTATGGGAACCACAGATAAGTATGTAAATTTTGTTTGTGAGGTTTATTTGGGAGCACTCTACACATCTGTCAACTCATCATAATGACAGGCATGTAAAATTAAAACCAGCACTTGGGGTTTAGACTTCTCCCCCGAGCAGAATTCTTGCTCACTGCAACATCCTAGTGTTAGGCTGGAAACCAGCACTCGTTAATATCCTACTTTTCCTTCAGAATAGGCAACCCTTTGAGTACAGACTCCTGGAAAGTGCATGAAGGGGATTAGACTGTGGACCCATGCTGCAGGCTGGAGCCAGGGTTACCTTCACATTCCCTTTCATGGGAGATGACAGCAATTGTTAATTTACTAAAAGCTATGCTGCCAAATTTCAGTAAAATGCTGGACACGAATCTGCTTTGATACATGAGGTAGCCAGATCAGTGGAGTGCTCCAGGAGTGAAAAATCTGAGTCCATTGGCAGGTAAATGACATAAAAAAATATACAAGAGAAAATATAAAAACAGACTCTTGTTTTGAGTGTTGCCTCCAAGAATCGAAACCCCAGGAGGCAGAGTCCTGTTTTTCATGTCACATAAGCTGTCACTAAGGGCAAGATGAGAGCTTTCTCACAGGAAGCAGTTTTTTAAATGGATGTCTTTCCATCTGGGCAGAATATGAGGCCACAGTCTCACCTCTGTACCTCTTTGACTAACTCTGTCCCCAGTCTCCTCTTGGAGTAGGGTAAAACAGGGTAGATCCTACCCAAAGGAACTGAAGGATTAGGCAAAAAGTTGGGAACACAATGTTTGTGGAGAGAATTTCAATGCCATGTGCCTCTCCAGGGTTCTAAAATTTGGATGAAATGTGTTGTTAAAATGTCTTTACAACCATTTTCTTTGATCCTGCTTTTGAAATTATGCTATTGTGTAGTTTCTGAATAAGGGCAATACCAACAAAAGTATTTTCTTGCAGTTTCTTCTCACTTGTTTGTGCAGTTGAGCCTTGCATATAAATATCACAACTGCTTCTGCTCCAATAACCCACAGAGACATATTGTCTTCAGAAAAAAATGGGAGAGTGAGGACATTGCAAGAAAAGCTTTGCTCTAAACCAACACCAAGGCTTAATAATTGCAAAAGCACAATTTATGCAGTGAGTGGGAGCTTAATACAAGTGCAATTAAGTGTAATGACATCACTAATCTCCCCGAGTGCTCATTCAGCTTGGCAATCAAATCTACAAACCCAAGTCACTTTTGGGTCCGTAGGGGCTGCGGCCACCTCGGCTCATTGTCCCTGTAGCTGAGTGGCAGAAGGCCCAAAGCTGCTGTGGACACCTTGCAGTCAGTCCCTGTGGTGATAAGGGGCACTGAACTGGAGCTGTCTTAAACAGGGCAACCTCTGCTCCCTTCAGACCCCTTCTGCTGGCTCTGTGCTGGAAAGATGCACCCTGTGCATCCCAGAGAGAGACACAATTCAGGCTGGGAGCAGAATACTTGCTTTACTGTGGCACCTCACATCACCTGAGCTTCTGGGACATTTACTGGTTGAGTGGCAAATTTCTGAATGAGTGACAGTGCATGTCCTGAGCTGCCTGGAGGTGAGGGAACAACTGCCTTAATGTTCTTTTGAGGTTGTTCCCTCTGCAGAGCAGCCAAACCAGCTTTTTTCCACCCAAGGGAGTGCTTGTCCCATCTTTGTCACTCTTGATTTATTCCATATGTAGGAGGATAGATAGGCTGACAGATGAGGGTTTGTTTTAGTTTTTTTTTTAATAAATTAAGCTAGGAAAAGGAAGTGCATGAAGGGGAAGAACTCAGATTTATCTTCATCCTTCTCCAATATCACTCCTCACACCACCCGAAAATCTTGTCAAAGCCTTCAAGCCCCATAGAGGGAAAAAATGGTCATGGTATCACTTGTCTAAAAGAAAAAAATTCAACACACACCCTGAGAAAATACTTTCTAAGGCAATCTTTATGTATCTAAGACTCATAAAGGAAAGGACACAGTATGTCTAAATTTTGCTTTGCAAGTCACATGGAGATGATGAGTGCAAGAGCTGAGGCTGGAAAATCATGTGATGGGACTGATCCATTCAGTCTTGCCCCATTTTTCAGTGACCTCTGTGCAGCTGAATTCTTAGAGTATGTAAAAGCACTTGTCAACTACTGGTTTGGGGTTTGTTGTGGAATAAAATATACAGTCAATTAGCATACATTGGAATACATTTTAGCCCTCACTTTTATCATTTTAAAGAACATTTTCCTTCCAATTCATAAGTCCTCAAGTTTAAAAGATCAAGCTTGACATAAATAAATCTGAAATGACAGAGACAGAGACCTCTGATCAAATGAGGGAATGCTAAGCTTTTCAGCTAACATGAAAGACTAATTACTGAAGTGAGACTTAATAATTGATGCCTTCATTCAGTATAGCTCTGAGATTTAGGCCCAATAAAGAATTTATGTACCTAAAAATAGTAAATACAGAACCTAATTTTCCATCATTTCGTCCCCAGATAGGGACCCAAAACCCTGTGCATATTATTGAGGCCCTAGAGCAACAAAGCAGTCAAGAAAATTTCTCAGATCATCAGATGGGGCTAAGCTTGGTGCCCTCAGCCTGCCCACAATTAGCCAAGTGAAACGTGACTCGGTTGATGATGCAGGGATGTGGCAGTGAGGGGTGGCTGAGCAGCAACTCTGCTCTCTTGCCATCCAAGAAGCATCAGGCTTTTCTAAATTGCCATTTCCTTTAGCTCCCCATTTAATCCTCATGTCTAGATCTGGTTTAAACAATAGAAATGTCAAAAATGCAGAAGGAAGCCTTATATTCAAGAAGTGTCTGAGGATACTGGGACGTGCTTCTTCACAGTCCTTGAACTAATTACTGATTATTAATGTTACTAAGGTTTTTGCCCCCTCAAAGCTCCTTGCAGGACTCTTTACCGTGCAAAGAAGGCTGAGGTGGGTTTTGCTACTGTCCCTTTTTACACACTAGCTCTTACCCTGGAGCTCTCTGGGAGATTGAGCTTCATTAGCTGGAGCAGATGAGTTCATACATCCCTGAAGTGAAGCTGCACCGTGGGGCAGCAGGTGAGGCCATCAGGGCAGGACTTTTACTTCTCCTGCCTGAAACTGAGGTGGAAGATGGCAAAGGATGGAGCTGAGGGGTTGGAGGCCCTGCTTTGCAGGTGCAGGGTTGTGAGTCCCACACAGCTGAGCCCTACTGCTGGCTCACTGCCCACGTAAAGCAAAGGAATGGAGTCAGCCAGGGAGAGACTGGACAGAGTCTCCAGCCTGGGAGACATCCCTGGGTACCAGCCTAAGGAGTCAGGCTGCGTTGGGAAACAGCCTAATCCCAAAAAATGCAGTTCTCTGGGATGGAAAGGATTGGCCCAAGCCTTCTGGTAAAGTATGGTGGAATTGGGACCTCCAGCAAGGTGTGATTTAGGCCTCAAGGGTCTCTGCTCTGGCAGCTGTGGTGTGGGAGGGGACACCAGGTGGTGCAGGTGTTCGTGGTGGTGGAACTGATTGTGGTGGTAGAGGTGGTATCAAGGGGTGAGGGTGCTTGTGGTGGTGAGGTCTTTTGGTAACTGGGTTGCACGGAGAGCCTGAGCCTGGGCAGGGGAGTATGAGGTTTTGAAATGCCCTTGGATCATCACTGGTGCATCCTGACAAAGTGTGGTGAGTGAGCTAAAACTAGCAGGGTGGGTTGTGTGTGGTCGCTTGCTCCTGTTTTGAGAGGGCACTGACTTCAGGCCATGTTGGAGAAAGGGGAGAAAGGTCTGTCCTGATTATTGGTGTTTCATTTTGGTTTTTCTGTTTGTTTGTTTGCTTGCTTGGTTTTGTTTTAAATAGATGGATGAAGATTTGCTGCTGTTTTGCTTCTAAGATTGCCCATGACTAGAGGGATTGTAGGTTTATGTGGCTGCCAAGTAGAGGAGCCTCTCCAGAGGAGGACTGTATCTGGGTGGGGAATCAAGGGACAGGTGGCAGGGAGTTATACTGCTCCACAATTCAAGAAACTAATATTTTCTAACCCACCATGTTGCTGCTTTTCTCCCAACCTAGAAGTGAGAGTTTTTTTAAGTCTGATGTTGCTTTGTACTTGAGCCAAGTTAGTGATGCCTGCTGCAGAAAATATTATGACTAGTGGTGACAAGTTAATATTCTTCCTACAATTATGGCATTCCTGGAGAGCTATAGGAAATGTCCCAATGATATTAAGTAAACTAAATGGTAGGAAATCCAGCAGCAACCCTGCTGCAGAGAGAGAAATTGAGCAGAAGCAGCACATTAATCAAATGCTTAGGGGAAAAGAAAATGTGCTGTGCAAAATCAGATGAGTTGCCTGTTACAGTTCTTCATGGTTTTTATGTTGATAGCTTGCTGAAAAAAATGCTTTTTCAAGTTTATTGCTGAAGGTTACTTAATGAATGTGGGGTTTTGCAAGATATAATTACAATGACAAAGTAATTATTGGTGTGTGCTATTGCTTCTCAGAAGAGGAGTCAAGCAGGACTATATTTTAGTCCATTTTCCTAAAGGAAGAAGTCCTGTGTGTTAGGTTTTCTTTAAGTTCCCTCTTTGGCCCTTTGTTTTCTACTCTCTTGTCTTTGATCCAAATTCATCTGAACTGATGCAGTGTAAAGAATGATACCTAAAAATACATCATTATTCTCAGTCTTATTTTTCTGTCTCTGTTTGCATGGTTTTTTTCTGTGTTTGCAGGGGAGATTTCTTTGATAGTTTGGTGTGTCTGTTTGTTTTCTAAAGAAATAAAAAACTGTAGGGCTGTCAGGTGAATTTATCAAACTAGGGAAAACTAAATGTGGTTTTGAAAAAAGTGGTACTAGGTTTTGTTATACAGAAACAATACTGAGATAATTCAGGGAATATCACCACTACCAACCAAAATATTAGATGGCTTTGTTGCTCTGGCTCTTAAAAAAGCACACTGCAAGCCTCCCTTTTTTTGGACTGTAGTGGGGTGTCTCTGGCTGGTTGCCCAGTGCCTACCAAGTTTACTCTATCACACTCCTCCTAAACTGGACAGGGGAGAAAAATAATGTTGAAAGGCTTATGGGTCAAGATAAGGAAGGACAGGGAGGGATCAGTCTGCAATTACTGTCACAAGCAAAACAGACTCAAGGGAAAATTCATGTAATTTATTGCCAATCAAACTGGAGCAGGGGAATGAGAAATAAAAGCTAAGTCTTAAAACCCTTTCATTCCACACCACCCTTCATACTGGCCTCAACCTTACTCCTAATTTCCTCCACCTTCTCCCCAGCAGTGTGTCTGGGGAATGGGGGTAGTGATCAGTTCATCACTCGTTCTCTCTGCTGCACTCTCCTCCTCAGGGAGAGTACTGAATACTCCTCCCACTCTTCCTCTGCTCCACAAGAGTCCTCCACAAACTTCTCCAGCACGTGTCATTCTTGGAGGACTGCTCCAGTGTGGGTCCCTTCCACAGGGTCCAGTCTTTCAGGAACAGGCTGCTCCTCTGTGGGTCTGCCACAGAGTCATAAGTCCTGCCAGAAAACCTTCTTTAAAACAGACTTCCCACTGGCTTACAGCCTTCTTTCAACATCCACCTGCACCAGAGTGGGACTCCTGCATGGGCTGCAGGTAGAGGTCTCCTCCTCCATGGACCTTCATGGGTTGTAGGGACACAGGTGCCTCACCATGGTTTTCATCACTGGAATCTCTGCTCTAGTGCCTGGAACACCTCCTCTGCCTACCTGACTGACCTCAGGGTCAGCTGTTCTGTTCCTCTCATTTATTTTCAATCTTCTCTCCAGCTGCAGTTGGTGTTGCACAGGTTTTTTTCCCTTCATTCCTACACATGTAAACCCCAAGGTGCCACTGCCATTGTTGTGGGCTCAGTCTAGGCCAGTGGTGTGTCCATCTTGGAGCTGGCTGGCTGTGGGACACAGGGCAAGCTCTTAGAAGTTTCTCACAGAGGCTACCCCTTGTAGCCTCTCTGCTACCAATACCTTGCCTTGAAAACCCAATACGTGATCATAATAAACAAATGTATAGATTTAGTGATAAAAACTTCCCCACAAAATAATGTTGCTTATCACTTTGTCCTTTATGTTGGTTTAGTCTCCTTGTTCTGTCCCATATCCCTCTGGGGAAGGCTGTGTTCCCTCTTCACTCTGAGCACTCCAGCTCTCAATTTCATGTTTGTGTGGAGGTTCCAGTCCTGGCTTTGAATCAACAGTTTATTGATATTGACACCAAGCTATGGCAAAGGACACTGAAAGCCGTGTGCAGGAGACCACAGTGTCTGGAGTCAAGGGCTTTTGGCTGCCCACACCGGAAGGTCAGCTGAGATATTATGGGCAAATAAAGTTAGAAATGTTTTGTTTACTTTTCCTGCAGAGAAATGGATTCAAAAGCAAATGTTGCCAGGTTCTGGTTTGCATCTGCCAGACGTTTGTGTGCCTGATTATAATATCTTCCTTTTTGCATTTGGGAGGAATAGGCACTTCCTCTTCCCTTTATTCTGTCCTGCCTCAGCCTCCTTCCACTCTGGTGCTCTCTTTGCACTGACTACATTGCAGTCTGTTGCTTTGGGAGCTGCAAATGCTCCCCTCTAGCCCAAGGCAGATCTCTCCCTGAGAGTCTCCCTCTGTGCAAAGCCGTCTGCTTGGGCATGTGTCAGTCTGAGCTTATCCACCCTCATCCCTGGCACGAGCAGAGGGAGCCAGGAGTTGTGGGAATGCCCTTGGAGAGTCTGTGAACTGTGTGTGTGTGTCACCCACTGGCAATTGCACATTTATGTCAACCTGCAAGATACTTCTGGGGTCACTCCTTGCTGATTGTCTGACCATGTCCTGCCTGTAGATGTTAGCAAGAAATTGCATTTTTGCACGAATGAAATAAGAATTGAGGCATGTCTATGAAAGTGCTGGAAAGAGGCATCAGACCAAGGACTGAAAGAATGGTCTGTGCCCAAAAAGAAGCAGGCTGCTGCCAGGTTGCTGCTCCCAAAAGTAAAATGAGAAATTAGGTTTTTATGTTGCAACTGTGCTGGCAAGACTGCAGCACAGACGACTCCTTGGTGAAAGATCCCAACAACAGGAGGCATGTGGCATTCTTTTCCATGACAGCTGAACAATAAAAAAGCAGTTCCTCACCCTCTCTGCCTTTTTGTTTTTTTCTCCATTTCTTTCTTTTCCTTCCCCACCTCTTTTTAATTTTTTTTTCTTTCCTTTTTTTTTCCCCTTTTTTTAATTTCAATTTCTTTTCATTTCTATATCCCTCTCTCTGCTTACCAGGAAAAACCTTGAACATTAAATTTTGCTGGTTTTTGTGGCATGCTGCTTTCCTTTCATTTCAGAGAGGACCATTCCAGGGCAGATGTAAGATGCTTGACTGCACCACTGAGCCATTGTCACATGCCAAAATCTCTTCTGCATTTCATCAAAAGAATCTTAACTAGACTTCTTACCAGAAATAAGCAAATATTTTAAAAAGATTGAGAAAATTAGCAGTTGTGTATGTGTTTCTCTGGTAAATTTCAGACTATCTGAAGGTTTTTTTCTATTGTAGATTTTGGATAGCTGGTCTTAGTCTACAATACTCCTTCAGGCAAATTTCTTGATCTTACATAATACATATACTTATATTTCTTACTGCTGTGGTCTAATCCCTGCCAGCAACTAAGTACCATGAAGCCACTTGCTTACTCCTGGATCCCCAGTGGGATGATGAGGAAAATCAGGGGAAAAAAAGGTAAAACTAGTGGGTTGAGGTTAGAAAGCTTAATGATTAAGTAATAAAGTAAAACATAGTAATAACAACAAAAAGCAGATAAAGAGAATAATAAAACTCAAAAGAAAAAAGTGAGGCACAATCCAGTTGCTCACCACCCCCTGACTGATGCCCAGCCTATCCCCAAACAGTAATCAATGGCTCCTGGCCAACTCCCTTCAGTTTATATACTGGGACTGTCTCATAGATGAGGAGTTAGACTGCTTAGAGAATCACCATCAAAAGTATTGGCAAAAAGCAGGTTCTAATATGAATTTATGAATCAACAGCAAGGCTCACTCTATTACTTACTTCATGGAGGAAGGACACATAAGAAAATTGAATTAGAATTGATTTGGAATGATTTACACGAGGACCAGGGATGCAAGAGGGAAAGGGTGCAAAGAATCTGGGTACAAAAATATAAGGGTGCAAAAGAGTTTATCAGCACCTAATCATCAGTGAATTTAACATTTTAAAAAGCAATTCTATAGTATTTGCTACAATTATAACCATGACTTCATTATAGATTCACAATAGCAACACTCATACCATAATCAATTCCTAGGCAGAGAGGTGTAAACATCTACACAAAGGCACCTATCCAAAACTCCACTAGGGTTCAGGGCATACTCACATCCAATCCTGTGGTGTTTCTCACCAGGCATGAGCTGCACTAGGAGGAGTCTCTGTGTGGCAGGGGTATCAGCCCATGCCTTATTGTCCGTGCTGGTGCTTTGAGTGTGGCAGACTTGAGGGCTCCCGGGTTCTGAGAGGTGTTCCAGTCAGGGGGAGGTGCTGGCACAGCCAGCTGCAATCCAGGAGAGCTCCATGGGCCTCATTTGGGACTGCTGTTAATAAGATGATTAGCTTCAGTCATCAGTAAGTTTCCATCCTGACCATATCCCGAGCTGGGAACTACTGGAAACGATGGTCCCATTTCACCTGAGCGGTGATTTGGGTAGGGAATGTCCCAAGGCTGTCAGGGGATGACTGATTATCCTTTGTTAGCTGCCTTGGTCAGGCAGCTGATGCTCCTGTTCTGGTCAGGGTTGTTTCCTGCACTACCTGTATCCTCCAGGAGTTCTTTGTAATGGGCAGAGATCCTTGCTGCTCTGGCAAAGGGGCACTTCAGTGCTCAAGTGGTTCAGTCAAGGCCTGCAATGCGGGCATGGGGAGAAGGATGCACCAGCACAGCATGACATTCTATGGAATGGAATATCCCCTTGGCAAGTTTGGGTTGCTGGCAGAGCATGGGAAACTGAAAACTCCTTGTTTTAGGCTATTTCTACAAGTATTTTAAGCACTATTTTTTAGCATTGTTCAGCAACAATTAAACCATCAGTGTGTTAGCAGCATTATTCTCATGCTAAATCCAAAACACAGCACTGCACCAGCTACTAAGGAGAAAATTAACTCTATCCCAGTGGAAACCAGGACACATATATTAGGCTTAATCGGTAGTCAAACTACTGGCAACCAGGACTTCAAAATTAAATCAAGATTGTTTAGAATAGGATATGCAGAGCTGCGCTCTGTAAAGAAATTAAACTGTATGTTGACTCTGTCCTTCTGAAGCAATGACCTGAGGAAACCTCCACCTTCAGTTTTCTGATATCCACAGGGCTTCTTTCCCTCGAAGCCTGTATCAGGTACTTCAGTATTTTTAGATTGTGTGGTCATATACAGCTTAATTTTGGAATTAAGGGAATTTAATTTCTGCGTATGACTTGCACAGCCTTATTGGAAAATCCTTCAATGGGGTCAGGTTAAACAGTAAATCCTGAATTTTTGAATTTGGTGACTCTGGCACTTAAGGACTTTGAAATTCCAAGCAACTCTAGCACTAAAAGGTCTTTTTACTACTATAAAAAAGAAAGTAGTTCATTTTAAATTGTACTGTAATCTTGACAATAATGAAGAAAAAGAGGGGTAGATTTTGAACACCTGCACACTTTTCCCTTGGTTTTTGATCATGTCTAAAGGTGTTAGCATCCCAGGATAAAAATACAGCAGTGTTCAGGCCAGCTCTGAAGGATGTTATCACATTTAAAGATATAATATTTGTCAAGAGAAAAGAATAAAAGAGGAAACACCACCAGCAAGGTGGCCATATGGTCGCAATAACAGTACAGCTCCACAAGGAGCTGCAGCTGTTTTAAGTGTATCTGCTTTACACTGACTCTAAAAGTAACCAGAATTCAGTGTAACTGAACTACCTAAGAGGGTAATTGTACTTTAATACAAAAAAATGTAACAATATAATAACAGGCTGGGGTTTGAAGGAGTCTCCCTAAAAGTAGCTTTATATAACTCTATTTCTGCCAATAGCAATGAGGGTATTAAAGATTGAAGTACTGAAGCTTTTAGTAAACAACACCCTCTTTGGTTTCTTCATTTTCTAAACTATATCCAACTAATTCCCTATCTGTATAACCTGAAGCTTGGAAGAGTTTCTTTCAAACCTCAGTGATGCTCTTAAGCTCTGGAATAATTATCCAGTTGAACTCACTACAAGTAATAATGAAAACTGCAAACTGCTGCTGTCCTGGCATGCTGAGTCTGGTTTCCAATTTTTGTCTTTATTAGCTTAGGCAGACAAGTTGGTAGGAATTAAATGTGAGATCAGTTACATAATGCATTTGTGGATATTCTAAAACGCTGATAAAATCTATTCTGCATTATGTGAATCAAATGTCAATAGTTGCCAGATATCATTCAGGTCTGTGAGCTTTACATCAGGCTTTTGGCAATGCTTTTGAGAAATCTACACCTTCATTTGGAGCTGCTTTTAGGTTAACCAGTACCAGAAGAGGACTCTTGAAAAGCAGTAGTCCATTTGCTAGCAAGTCATACCTTCATTCACCCACTTTCCTCAAATTGAAATGACAAATGCTCAGATGGAACACTAATTAGAGAAATACCTGATCATTTCATCCTACCATAATAGATTAGATGAAACAAAACTCAAACCGAGCTTGTAAACAGTCACTTCTTTCTTCACCTGGTCCTTATTTTGTTGTTTCTAAATGATGTGAAAATGTCTAGATACACTGGTCATTTATTTTGTGGGGAAAACTCTTGGCTCCACTAAATCTGCTTGGCCTCTGGATCTCATTTATGGCTGTCAGAGAAACTTTTGCAGCTAGATGAGAGAACAAATCTGTTCATGGAACATCCACAACTGAAGCAAGTGACTAGAGAGACAGCCAAACCATACCACATGTCCTATAGTGCTCTTGGAGCTATTTTTTAGAAACAATGAAACATTTCTGAATACAGAAGTACAGGAATACAGAATACTGATTACAGAAATTTAACTATTGTACTATTTTTCTCCATCTTCCTCACCTGAAGATTCTTTTTAAAAAAATAAAGAAAATACAGGAAATTCTTTAGGTTTAGTACAGCTGATCCAAGGATACCAAACATTTCAAGTAAAAGTTTTGCACCTCTGAAATCACCACCAAAATTTCTCTTAATGATATAATTGACCATAAACCCTGTATCTACCCTTCTTAGTCTCCTAGAAAGTAGACACCTTCAAGACAGGAAAGACAGACATTGGTGTTTGGGAACAAGAGTACTGTTCTATCATCTACTCCTCTCTGTAGTGCTTTGGAGATGGGGGATGTTATTGTTATTGGATGCTCAAGATTCATTTGAGTGGGGAGAAGATGGAGTTGAAATCCATTTGAATTAATAAACCATGTGAATTTTTTCAAAGTTGTTTGCTGTTTCAGTATATTCTGAGGGGTAGGACAACAGAGAAAGCTTCCAGCACCTGTCTGTGCTGTTCTTGCCCTCTGGATAAAAAAAGGCTTTTCATCTCTCTGAATATCAGTATTCTGTCAGGGTAGAAGCTACAGGTATTCTTCAAACTAGCTTTTTATTTTTTGAATCTTCAACTCCTTCCAGGAGGGGATGCTAATGAAAATGTGTAGGCACCTGTTTGATCTGGAAGGTATCTTGGGTGATTGGTGAGAGTTGAATCATGTTTCCAGAACTTCTGGACATAGCCAGCCTAAAAATACATCCTCTCTTTGCAAAACCTGAGTTTGTGTGAAGCAGCATGAAAGATCTTGCAATAGAAAAGAAATTCTGTTGCCAAATAATAGAAAATCAGGGAATTTTGTTTGTTTCCTTTCTAATGACCAGTACTCCTTAATATGTTTTCACAGTTCTATCTTCGAAGTGTCAGCACCCAGCCATTTGTAGCTGAGTTTGATTTGTTATTGTAGTAGCAAAGAATCTCCAAGCTCACCTTGTGTTGCAAAGAGGTATCTTTCTACAGTTTGGTCTAAGCCAGCCAAACTTGTCTTATTTGAAATTCATCTTGAAGTGACAATGGGTTTTTGCTGTTGTTGGCTGGTTTTGCTTCTGTATTTCCCTGATTAATGTCAAGGTATTATCCTTTGAACCAAAGAGGTAGAAGTTCAGCTGAGAGTATGTGCTTTTGTCTGGAGCACGAGTGGCATGTCTGTTTTAATCAAGGGTTCAAACATATGTGGTCTTTTAGAAAGGTTAAGAGTTTTTATGCCTGCATTTTTTTTTTCTTTCTGTCTGGGGTATTTTTCCTGACAATTAAAAAAATAAGTTTGGAGAACATTTCTGTTTCTACTGAGATGAGAAATAATTTTCTTCTTCATAATGATCATCTCTGACTAAACTTAGGGGCTTTTTGTTTATGTCATTGGATTTACCAATTCAGTGTCTGATTCTGCTTTTAATTTAGTTGTAGGGACAAGCAGTACGATTTAAACTTGGGAGTTTTTATTTATAGTTGGTAATGTTAAAAGCTGGATTCTCCAAGGATATGCAGACCTTTTCTTCATCATTTCAAGACTAAATTTAATTACTGAGCATGTAACTCTTGAGTGGGTATTAACAATTTTATATGTGACTTATTTTTTTCTGTTGGCTTTCATAAGTAGCCGGTAGAATAATTTATATTTGTTTGTTAAAAAATTAGTTTGAGTTCTGGAAGTGTGCCCTGGAGATATGTTTCAACTAAACTGGGCATCTTCTCCTTTTTCTTCAAGTAAGGAAATATTCTATTTGCCTTTCAAAGAAATCAAATTATTCCAGCCATTTTATGGAGTGGTAGATGATCTAAACTTTCTAAATCAGTGCTATGGATCCTAGATACACAATTTATTTCTTTCTGGAAATAATTTTAAGCAAATGTGCTTTTTTGCTGTTTATTTCTGAAAATTGAAATTTAGTTAGTGAAGGTTTCATTTTTTGGAAGATGTGTTTTGGATCACTTGTTTGTGGTAGAAATTTAGAGAACAAATACACAATATCAAGCAGTCTGCCCCTGTGAGATTTGAGATGAAGATGGCAAGAGGAAGAGGCAAATATCCCACTCTGTTAGGAATCAGAGGATTTTGGTATCTGAGCTGGCTAAGGCCATTTGTGTGATGGAGACCTCATTGGAGGATCTGTGACATTAAAAGGGCTTTCCTCTCAGGTGTGCATTTGAAGAAAGAAGTTTTCCAGCAGTTCACTGAAGTTAGATTGAGATTTATCTAACAGTAAATGATGCCACAATAGTAATCTTAAACGGAAGTACTATAAAAAATGAAGTTTTGTAAGATTTATTGTGTATTTTGAAGTAAGGACTTAAAGCTCTTCTTCACAGAGGGAAAAGAGTGTGAAAAAAAAGTAGGGAAAAGATCTTCTCAGGAAGACACTGCTGTTTATTTGGCCTGAATTTATTATATCAGTAGAGTTTACCTCTTAACTGTACTAATCTAAAGTTACTTGGTTTTCTTTTTATCTGCTGGAGAGGAGAGGCTTATTTTGAATTACCCATCAAATTGACTTGGGTGCCAATTTATCCATACCCTACTATGTTATAACAATGATTTTTTTAATAGTACTATACATGCACAACATGCAAAGCATTACGTAGTTATAGTAAAGCAAGGAACACTAATATAATGTGCATATAAATAAAACATAATACATTCTGCTTTGCTCAAGAAGAGAAGAATTCTTTTCCCTTCACCCAGTTAAAATTCCTATCTTTCACAGTCGCTCTGTGAAGCAAAGGTCATGCTTTGTTTCAATAGATAACTTACCTGGATGTGTCTGCACTTAAATTTGAATTCTGCTGAATTTCAAAACCATACACATATTTTTCAGATCTAGTTCTAGGGCTTTTCTTGAAATGCAATACATTTTTTAAAGGCTGCACGACAGCTTCTAATTAAAAGATTTCTGATGATGGAGCCTGGGTTGTTTCAGGGTGCTTTTTTTCTAAAGTAGTATTTCCTGAGATCCTTCAGGGATGACCACTTAATCAAGCTGGTTATTTTCCTTGTTGAATTGCCAAAAACTCTCCAGGCAGTTTACTAACTCAGTTGCTGACTACTCATTGCAAACCAGTAAGCCCAGCTCTTTTACTAGTAAGTCTTTGCAGAGTCAACCATAACTTCTGCTGATTCATCTGAGGAACTAAACATACAATGTTTAGATAGGAAAGGTACAAATAAAGCTAGGGGTTTATATTTATGTATTTTATTTATATTACATTGTTCTTCAACAATGAATGAAAGGCCTTTTTTAGCATATGAACAGAGAATGTGTTGCTCTCCAGGTCTTCATGAACCTGATGTCTTCTATAATTTTAAGTCCTAGTAATTTAATTTTTTTTTTTGTGGTTTGCTGACATTCAGTTGAGATCAAAACATAAGAATACCACCAGCATAACCTCACACCTTTGCCTGAGGGTAGCTAAAATATTTCATTATTTTTTTCACTTCTAACCCAGAAAAGAAAGAATGATGGAGGAGGGTTAATTATTTCAGAAAACAGATTTATTTTTAAAACCCATTTACAGCATATTACACCTACATATATGCAACTATTTTACAGATGGTGGTGATCTTATCCTTAGGGGTAAAATGTTAAGGTGCAATTTCAAGCAGCTTGCTTCAGGATTTTTCCTGGAATAGAATGCCTAATAATTGTCCTCTTTTTCTGCCACATGCAGTGGTGAAAAGGGAGCAATAGAAGTGCTCCAGTTATTCTACCTGAAATTAAATTGGAAATTAAATGTTCTCTCCTCAAAGAACAGCTACCCTTAGGAGCAGGTTTCTTCCCATTCAGTTCCTATTTTTTTTTTTAATAAGCTAAAAAGCACTGTCAGTAGTCACTGTACCTGTGTGGCTATAGGCCATCCCAAAAAACACCATCAGACCAGTGGTGACTATGAACTTCAAAATGTCCAATTGGAAACACTACACCTCCTTATGCAGAAGAATAAAAAGTAAGGGATATGTATTGAAGGAGGCTGTTACTACTAATAGTGGTAGTACTAACATTTCTGAAGTGATGATTCCTGAAACAAGTGGTTGTAATGCTAAAATTTCATGGTCATTTGTGAAAATGTCAATCATAACAACTGACTTTCCATACAAGTGGCACAAGATGATGGTTTGAGTTTTGTAGGTAGAAGGCTTTTTTCTCAAAGCCTTAGCAATTAAAAGTGCTGTAAGTTGTGCCATTTTGGAGCCTGAACTGCTGTGCTTGTGCTCCCTTCTGGATGGCACAGGGGAGAGGATGGAGATGAATAAATGTGCTTGGAAAGCTGTGAGCTTGGAGCTTTCCACAGAAGCAGTTTCTCCACTTTTGTTTTTCACTGCATGTCTACATGAGGAGGCACAGTGAAAATTAATTTCAGGAGCCTGGAAACTGCACAAACATTTCACTGCTCTGGGAAGAGCACATGAAGGGGCTGTAAAGGGTTAGGGCTTGCTCAGCTTTGGTTTTATCCTAATGAATGTGTGAGTTCTTCAACAGGAAACACTCTGCATGGTCACTCTACACTCAGCAAGGTTTTAGACATCGCAGCCATCAAGGACCAGCAAGTCTTTACTAATTACTTTCAAACAAATGACTATCAAAGGTACTATTAATAGGATCTAGGGAGCCTGCCCTTGACACAAAATCCATAGAGGGGTTAGGGCTTTGCAAAGTCATAACTAACCAAAAGAAGGGTCTTAAGAAAGTTTTCTGATACTTTCCATTATAACAGAGCTATGCAATTCCATGAGCAGTTTGGGTTAGGAGGCTTGTAAAAAAAAAAAATCTATGGTGCTAAAGACTCTGGAAAAAAATTGCTTGAAGAAGTTAAAATGTAATAGTATATAATGCTCTGAGAAATTGTTTTTGTTTTGTTTAAGTCTCAGTCAAGGAAATTGCCAGTATTTTGCCTCATTAGTCAATCATTTTATGATCCCTCACTTCTATCTCTGGTCACCAGAGAAGACAGCAGCAGTGGTGGTGCTGGAGGGGAGCAAGGCCTTGCTGTGGGGCTGGGCTGGAGCTACTGCCTTCCAAAACACAGACCTGGCTCACTCAAGACATATTTCATTTTTGAAAAATACTCAAGGTGGGGATGGAAAATTGAGCTCAGTTTCCCACCTTGTATCAAATCGCACTTCACCCTATACTGATGTGTGAAATGCTGGCTGTGAGCTACTGTTTGGAGGCATCATTATATTCTATGCATTTTACATTATATTTTAACCAATAGTAGTATGTAAAAGTAGCTGATACATTATTTAAATTACAACTTAAAGCAAAATTGCTTCCAAGCAAATACACTATTTCTTCTCAGGTGTTGATACAAGGAAAAGAGTACTTCTTGCACATGTAGAAGGGCAATAAAACTGAATCTTACATTCTCTCATTAAATGTAGGAAAAGTAGTATCTTTTTACTGAAAGAGATTTCATTGCTTGGGGCTACAGTAATGATCATTAAAAACCCCACAAATATACTCACATTCTTGGTCCTTTTCTGAGTTCAACTGTATAGTGGAGGGATGTTTTCAAGGTATTTGCTGCAGACTAGAATATTTAGATGTCCCATAAGGTGCTCATTCATTGCATAAGTAGTCATTCATTACATCAGCCTCACTTTTAGACACTCTTATCCTGTGCATATGGATGCTGACCATCCCTGGGCCCAAGGTGGCATGATCATTGTTCATTGTATTAACTCAGGAGTTAAAGATGCTGTGGTATTAAAATCTGGGCTAAATGTATAAGGATCCTTTAATTTTCTTTCCCAAGTCTATGGCACCTCTGATTGCTTGTTTGTCTGGTTTGGTTTTGGTTTTAATGCTGATCCATTCCTGCTCTTCAAACAATAAACTGAGTTATGTGAAAAACCACAAAAGTAAAGGCAGAGGTACTTTATATAGTCCTAAACACCTGCACAAACCATGCTAAGCAGAATGAGGACTGAAACTGATGTTTAAACTCCCTCATCCATGTCCTCTCTAAAATTAATATTTTCTCTCCAGAGAAAGCTTAGACACCTCTTCTCTGCTATTAGGGAATACTGGTAAGAACATCAGTGATTTCAAAGGCAGCTGTTTTGGTTCCTTGGTGTGATTTGCAAATTAGAGGGGAAGGGGGAAAAAATGAAGTTAGTACCTCCTTTCTTAACTGATTTTTTTTTTTTTTCTGAAGTGCAAGAAAAATGAGAGAAAACCATTAAAAACTTAGAAAAGGGAAAGATTTAGTCTCATCTCTGAAGGAGCCAGGCAGTAAAAGGAAAAAGGTGTAAAAATTGTTTGTGAGCTAGCCTGACTTATGATATTTAGATGTGTGTGATTGCTGTATTGACGTCAGCTGGCAGGGTGGGGTGGTGTTCTTCCAGAACACTTATTTTTTTCCTCATTAGCAAGAAAGAGCTATCAACCTTTTTTTGATATTATGTCTAATTGAAGCCACAGCTTCTGCACCATGTTTTCATTTCCAGCTACTTGAAAGGATCAAGGACAAACTAAAGAGCCTCCTGTGACCTGCAGAACATTAAAGTTTATAACCTCTGGGATTGATCTGAGAACTGGATAGGGTTTGGTGGGGATTTTCTCCTCTCCAAATATCTTAATACTTTACAGTAAAGTGTTCCAGGATCCAAGATGATGAGCCCTGTCTCCTTTCTTTCCTAGTTTTTTTTTTGTGGCTCATTTTTATCCTGATCAAAGCATCTCAGCAGATTTTCTTTGATGTCTCCCTAGCTCTAGCTGTGTCATAAGCAGTTTGACACAGTAAAAAGGAAAAAGTATTTGTGAAAAAAATAATTCTCCAAACAAGACAATTTTTCACTCAGCCAAGTAAGAAGCTCACAGAAGCAAAGGTTTATACAATTGATGTTGTTTTGATTCTATGCTCAGCCTTCAAGAAATGGAGCACTTAGCCAAGATAATTTTTTATATTCCTGCTGGCTTTTCTTCTGGAGGTTCTTGTACGGCACCTCTTGGGCCCTCCCCTTGCGCTGACCACAGAAAGCCTCCTTGTTCCATCCCTGTTGGGACCTAAACAAGCGTGAAGCCTTTTGTGTGGGAGAGGAAAATCAGGCCAAGTGTGTTTATATTGCAAGTTGTTAATACCAACAACAGCTCTTGGCTTTTGTGAGGCACACGTCAGGCAAGGAATGTAAAGTGCTATTAAAGCAGGCATTAATTAAGGTTGACAACCTCCACCTTCCCTCTCCCCTTGCCATGAAATTAGTAATGAGCCAGGAATGCTGATTGTCTTTAAATCCCCCTCCCCAGATGGTGACCTGCCCCTTGCCTGGCATGGTGGCTGTGCCAGGGCAAGGTGAGGGAGGAGATGGAACTTTTCCCTCTGTGGCTCTGGTGGAGCAAATGTGTGCCCTGCCCTCCTTCTTCCTTCTGCCCAGAGAGGCTTCTGGCACCTAAAATTCTTGCACAGCCTGAGACCCAGAGTGGCTTTGGGGGAAAGGCTTCTGAGGTGTGTTTTGAACTGTCTGTTGAAATGGCTGCTGTTCCTTGAATCAGTTTGCCCTTGCTCAGTCACCTGCGGTGGGGAGCAACAGGTTGCTCACAAGGTAATGAGAATGGTGAAGGAAACTGTTCAGCTGAGCAGCTGCTCTTCCCTAATGGACTTCACCATCCAGTCTTTTCATTTAGTGATAAAAATCTTCAAAACAAGTTGGAATCACAAAAAGAAAAACAACACCCCAACCCAAACTGCCACAAATAACAATCAAACACCGCCCCCTCCCCAAACGCCAAAATCACCCCCTCCAAAAAAGAGTCACCACCCCCCCAACTCCTTTTGGACTAGAGGGGTTAGAATTTAAAAATACTAGTGTAGGGGAGCTGAAAACCATTCACACTATTTATTTTATCCTCTTTCTGTAAATGCAGAGGGAATTTTGTTTGTGTGCACCTACAAAAATCTAGAGTGACTACTTTGCAAGTTACTTGTTGACACTCTGTGAATATGATGCTCTAGTCTTTATATAGAAAATTATGACAAAGTTGTCTGTAGACTTCAGCAGCCTTCGAATTGGATTGTGATTTCACAAACTGACCTCAGAATTCTTTCCCATATGCACAATCCATGTGCTTTTCTGTGGACCTGAGCTTTTCCTAAAGCTTCTTGGACTAGTTGAACTAGGTAACAAATCCAGCAGAAAAGTGTGCTGCATTTTCCTGATTCTTTTTCTGCTGAAACTTTGACCTGAAATGACTTGAGCAGGACCTAGAGAAACAATATTTTGATGCATAAATAACGAAGTGAGGTTATACCCATTTGTTTATGAACAAGAGGATTCCTTGAGCTGTGGTGGCATTCATCAAAGTGCTTTTAGCTTTGTATGGAGCCCGTTTTCCCATATTTTTGCATTGTTTCTCTTACTCTTTCTTCTCTTTAGTCAACAGCTGTTCCTTCATAAAAATCAGCTTGTTGAAAAATATGCAATTTAAAACCTGTTTTGAAAGCCTGCTCAGTGAAACATCAGCACGTGGGGGTGTTAAGTGTCTCTCAGCCAGACAATCATTTGAAAGGCCATTTGTCAAAGGGGTTCAGTTTTAAACACAAAAGTTACCTTGTAATGAGTAGCTAAAAATATGTACCCACATAGAAATACAAATCCCTGGATTTATTGTCTTAAATCCCTCAGTAGAGAGTGTTACTGAATTGAGAAAATCTGTGAAGTGTGGTAAGGGAATGCAAAATGTATTAAATTAGATTTCACCTCAATCAAGAAGTTCTTTGCTAAATAGTCTTGTAAATATTTTTTCTGGAGCAGTCAATCACTGCAGAAATGAATTTTTTTTTCCTGTGCTATGGAAATAAATAATAGTACGCTACAATTCCTGACTCCAAGTCCAAAATCTAATTCTATATCACTATTAACTTCATCTAACTCAGAGGAGTCTGATTGAATAATATCGAGGTTATAATTGATAGACTAAATGTCTCTACTGTTTCATGATACAAAAGTATCTTCAATATAATTTTAACAACTTTTTTTCTAAAAGGTCTTTGAAAGTATCTTTTAACAACCTAATATAAAATTAGTACTATAGAAACTTCCAGATTAGTGGCAAATATTTTAACATAGTTATGAATAATATACAAGGGTGTATGATTGTTAACCTTCCAAGAAGAGAAGGATCCAAACTGTGGCTTCTAAATTAAAAGCTTTATTGGGAAAGGAAAAAAATAGTGTTGAGTGGCATGAACATTAGCTCATTGCTTTCTTAAACAAAAAGGACAAGGAATTAGTTAGAAAAATATTTGACAAAACTAGACTGACATAAAAACATAAGCCATGTGTTTTTAGCATTGCTGGGCACATCCTGGTCTTCCCTTTTGTTTGTGTTCATGCTACCATCTTTTGCATATCTATAATTTTATAGGAAGCAAACTCAAGATCTATTTTGTCTTATATCCTAACCCTATGATGGGTCATTGCTTCTTACTTCTGAGGAGAATATTCCAGCACAGAAAAGGGTTTTCTTCTGTCTTTAATCTATAACATCATTACAATCTGTAGATATCCTGAGGCTTGGAGTTCCAAGCTTTTGTAGCTATGACTGATCTACCTTTAAGTAGAAACAGCTAGTTCCTTCTACTGCAACTGGATTATAAATGTAGTATTTGTGAAGGACTTTTTTATTACTAATTATCTAAATGTCCACATTACCTATATAAACCAGATCTGAACCAGACCTTTGCTGGGTTAGGAGCTTTGTAAACATTGAATAAAGTGATTTTTTCTGCCCCAGAAAGTTTAATATCTATGTAAATTCTTAAGGCAGGAGATACTTTAATTGACAGGTGTAAGTCACAGTGATGTGTGGGGACACACACAAAACCACAGCTGGGAAAAGAGTGCTTAAAATTCACAAAGGATTCACATATGAACAGTGCAGGAACATAATGACTTCATTAAGGAAGTCATGACTCCTGGAGCAGACTTTCACTGACTTGCCTTATTTTCATGAAGTTCTGTCCTCCAAAGTAACTTTGGAGTGCAACTGGCTACTCCGAAGTTACTCTGTTGAGCAGTGTCCCCATTTCATGTTTCCTATGTGTGGCACCTGAGAAAACAGAATTTTTATTGAATTGTCAAAAATAGCAATCATGCTAACAGTGAAGGATGAAGTCCTTGTGGCTTATTTTCTGTCATTTACTGAGTAGCAAACTACAATTCACAAACCCATTTCTCTGATCTCAGTGCACAGTGCCCCATATTACTAAAATCATTTGGTTTCTCAAATCTGATTATGTTCATACTATTTCTGAAACAAGACATTTCCCTTTCTGTTATCTTGGATAATACAATTTCCAGCATGCATTTAGAAGATCAGAGAACATCAATGACTACAGATGCTCCTATTTTTATGGCTCATATTGGTCATAGCTCTCCACAGCCAGAGATGACTTAGTTATGGGCTTCTGATTATTAAACCTTATAATAACATAAGGCAAGCTATACAATCAATTACAATAAATGTCTTAATTGCCAATATCTACCAATTTCCCATTATTCTTATCTCAATTATTTCCAAAAGAACAAGTTGCCTAAGGACGATTATGGGTGTTTTATGAGCAGATCTGCGTGACTTTAAGGCTGCAGGGGCAATGCATGAAAAGGGGCAGAGGGAGCCTTGAGGATCTCAATCATACTCACTCATTATTGCTTCTCATTATGGAAAGTGTGAAAGGTCCCCACCTTGGCTGTGCCCTGAGCCCCTCTGTTTGTGTGTTGGTTGATTGGAAGCCTCTGTGGTAAAGAAGAGAAGATGATGATGCTGGTGACAGTAATGTCACCGTACTGAACACTTTTGGGTTGACTCATAAATCATTAAGTGAAAAAATAAAATTAATATTCAGTCTTTTTTTTAAGCTTTCTGATCCATTGATTGTTCCTCCATAGCAATGAAAGCTAGAACAGTCTGAGAGAGGACTGAGATTCCTCTGCAAACCCTCTGTGAAACAGCAAGTACAAAAGATCATAGGGATGATTACAGTGGAATAATGGCAACACTTGGCAACATCTCACGCATTGCTGGCTCTGGAGAAACAGGCTTAAGTCACAGGAACATGCTGTGAAAGACCATCTTGTAAATGCAGGGAGCATATGTAATCTGAACTGAGGCCGACAAATTGTGGCATTTCTTAAAAGAAATTAAAGAACAATGGAAAAAAAATTGGTCCCAATCTTGTATGCAGCAGGAATTAGAGCTGAGCCCAAAAGTACTTATTTCAAGTTCAGAGAATTAACTAAAAAAAAAAAAATCTCATTTTGTTTTCAGCATGTGCTTAAGAATACACAGAACATAGGTCTAGGATCTTCCTGGCATTCACAAATCCGCCCCAGTCTGTGACTTCCCCATGTTTTCTCTCCTTATGTTCCCTTCTTTCCCACATTCTTGTGTTGCTGCTGTGATCTTCTCTCCACCTGCCAACAATTCAAGGCATTTTCTCCCTCCTGCAAATTACCAGCTTCCACTAGTATGGGATGTAGCCACTGAGTTTAATTCATAAACAATCTTTGCATGAGATATCAAGCCAGTCTGAGGTCCAGAAATAATTGAATTCAGAGCAGATTCTTAGATGCACATCCAAAGTAAATGACACTCACTCCTCTCCTTATGGAGCAACACTGCTCTCAACAGATTACTCACAACAAAAAGTGTGCATTTGGAAAAAAAATATTGGACTAAGATTAACGTATCATTCACAATGGAGAAAAATATAATACAGGCACCAAGGATTTCTTTGAAGCTACTAAGCTTTCAATTTGTTGTCAAAAACAGGACACTTAAATAATTGATTTGTTACTATAAGGAAGTGATACTCAAGCTTTGCTGTTCATTATTAGAGTACTTCACCTGACTCTTGTGCTATAGAAAATGAATTAATCAATTAGTGTGACAGGTCTTATTGTGGGAACTTGCTAGGCTTTTTATAGAGTGAAAACTGAGGCTTGAAAATACAGTACAAAGCATGTTTGGTCAGGTTTAAACAGGTCTCGAAAATATGTCACAAGAACATGGAACAAGCTAACTAAAAAGTACAAGGGAAATGATTTGTTATTCTTCTGGAAAGATGAAGAAATAGTGTATCCATTGGTAAAAAGCAGAGGGGACAAAAATTATTAAATGAAGCAAGAGAAAGTAATGTCGTTTCAAAGTAAGCAATTTAGGCGACAAAAGGAAAATCATTGTTTGCTTTCAGTTTTCTGATGTATTTTTTAAAATTGAATTCATAGTCCATTTGTAGGAAGCTTTTTCTTCAATAAGAGGCTATCTAAATGGATGAAAAATTCGTTTGAAGGGTGTTTTTTGAGTTTTTATGGGTTTATGTTATTTCTTTGCATGAATAAAGTTTCTGCCATGTAACAGCATTTGGTGTTCTGAAAACTAAGGCAGAGAATAGGCAGGCATTTAGAACCATTTTTGGCAGAATAAATAATAATAAAAAATTATTGTAATATTATTTACCAGGTAAAAGGCTGCAGAAGACAGCTTGTGCATTTGGTTAAAAATTCAATCTACTGACCCGAGGGGCCAATTTAGGAGCCCAAGTTCTTTGGTATATACAGGATGGGATGAGTGCTGCTGAGCAGGCTCTTCCCATTGGCTCTGGAAAGTATCTGAACAGGCGGGTCTTAGGCAACAGGGGCCTCAGCCATGAGCTTCAGAGATCAAAGATCAGCTTTGAGAAGTCCTGATTCTTGATTTTCCCACATCATCTTTAGATGGGGCAGCTTCAGTGATTGAAAATAACTTTAAATGCTATGGTATCCATATATAATAGTGGCAGTCTTGCTTCAAGCTGGAATTATTTTCTAGAGCTTTGGCTTTCTGGAAGTCTTAGGCTTGTTCTGGTCTACACAGTTGGCCAGTTAATAAACTGTTTGTAATGAAGAGTTTTTAATGCTTTCTCCTTTTTCTTTAGGGTTTTCTATATTCAGACTGAGCTGGTGAGTGCAAATTCTTGCACTTGAGTAACAATAGAAGTTATTTATTCATCCATGCAGATCTCTTTCCCCCTTTTTACAATTTCTTGCTCATCAGGTGCATCATTCTTGATTCTGAAGGAAGTGATCCTTGATTAACAACCAACTCTCTTGGGCCTTTCTTCCATGAAGGACATTTTCCCATGGGATTACTCCAAGATCCCTGAAGGGGCTAAATTAAGTTTCCTGCAGTCCATGGTTACAATTTCATTACCCTTCCTCCTCCTCACCCAAAACTGGTCCTCACAACCTCATAGTCACTACAGCCAAGAACTCCCCCAACCTTCACATGTCCAATAAGGCCCTCAATGTTTGTTAATATGAAGCCAAGGAGCACACCAGTTCTTGTGGGACCTTCCCTCCTGGTGTCAGGAAGTTATCATGAGTGCTTTCCAGGAACATCCTGGACTGTTTGTGTTTCTCCAGTGGATGTCAGGGTATAAAAATTCCCCCACAAGAGCCAGTCTGGGACTGTGAGGCTATTTCTAGTTGCCTGTAGAAGTTCTCACCCATTTCCTCCTCCTGCTTGGGTGGCCTGGAGGAGACACTCACACCCTTCTCACCCAGCTCTTTTGTCCTGACCCATAAGTTCCCACCTTGCTCATTACCCACCCCGAGACAGAGGTCAGCACACTCCAAGTGCTGCCTCATGTAAAGGGCAATTCCAACTCTGCGTGTTCCTGGTCTGTCCCTGCTCAGCAGTGTGTGACAACATTCATGGGAGCTGTCCCACCACGTCTCCGTAATCGCCAGGAGGTCAAAGCCCTGTGACTGCACACACATCTCCTGTTCCTCCCCTTTGTTCCACATACCACATGTTGGTGTACAGGAACTTCACAGAGGCATTTGACCGTTTCCATTTCCCAGTTGCAAAGAGGTGTCCCATGGTCCTGTATTGTGGCTCCGTCTTTGGTTGCTTGTACTCACTGAAGATGTGCCCTCTAAAACCTCCTTTTACTGCTTGGGTGATCACTATAATTCTCCCCTTTGCACAATTTATCTCTGTCAAATATGGTTACATCCCCAACCCCCTTCAAATCTAGTTTAATGGTCTCTCAATGAGCCCTGCTATGAATTTTTCCAAGAAGCCAATCTCTTTATACAGTTCTTGACCTTTTTTGTCATGTAGACAATAATAAAAATAAAATAAAAAAAAATCCAACTTTCCACAGCTCTCTCTGAGGTCAAAGAGAAATGGAAAGTAGGTTGCTAAAAATAGACTATCCTCTAGCTAAACAGGTTCAAATTTTGATTAGCTATAAGATGGGGGCATATTTTTGACACTATTCTATGCCAGACCTTGAGCATTTTGATGGATTACCAAGAGTCCTTGATATTATTTCTGTGTATGAACACGAATGAAGTTTTGCCTCACTCAAAATCATGTTACTTAGTCCTGTATTAATACTGACAAAACTCTGAAACAGCAAAAGCATTAATATATTGATTGCTCAAAACATATAGATGTAGCAATGAGCACTTGCTTAATACTAAATGTTGAATGAGGCTTATTTCTTTGCTTAAAATTAACTCCTTTCCAATTATTTTATTTTGGGCCTAAAATTTTCTGTTCTGCTTGAATAAGGGGTAAGCTTGATTAGTGAAATGCTAATTTCATAGTCTCCTCATGCAACCTGTCTTTTTTAGATTCTCCTTCTTTGAAATATGTTTCCTGTGTGTTATTTTTTGAGATCTATTGCCTAGCTATTTCTTCAGTTCTTTTCCTCAAGTATGCTGGATAATAACAGTACACTACATGTTTATGATGTGAATGTATCAGTGTAGATGTACCGGCTGTGAAATCCTATATACCATGTTTGTATGTGAAAATCTCCAATTCCAAGAGGAATACTTTTTAACTGCACCCTCCATCATTGAACTGCCTAATTGCCTCAATACCTTCATGGTCTAAAGCTGCTGATACCGCTTGTGAGAGAAGTCAGTGGAAAATGTGTTTTACCAACACTTCCTTTACTGGGAGGAAATTTAATCCATGACACTCTGGTCTTTAGCTTGTTGGCTCCAGGACATGAATGCTTTATCAGAAATTTTCCGAACAGGAAGGGTCTTGTCGGCTATTATCAAGCTCCTCATTGATAAAGCAGAAGAACGTGGGAGTATTTCACTCTAAGCTTTGCACCTGGACATTGAAAGCTCATAAACAGATGGGGTTTCTTCCCATTTTGTAATTGGCAGTCCTTATTAATCCAGCTTAGACCTCCGGAACACCTGGTATGGAAACAGCAGAAGTGCCAGGTGGGTCATCTTGGACACATCAGGACAATTACATTCACTCTTGGCAAGTTGGGGCTCTTTGGTTTTGGCTATCTGGTGTTTATTAATGTCTCATGCTGCTCTCTTTAAAAGCAGTAAGAAAAGCTCATAGGGAATCAAGCAATTATGCATTCCTGGGAAAGTGGTGTATCCAGTGTTAATACAATTGGACATCTGCAGTGCAGAATTAAACCTGCATAGAACATAAGAACTGTGAAAACACTTTCATACAAGTTCAGAACCTTTTTAGTCACTTCCTTTTTAACTCAGTGATCTCACTGAGCCTTAGGAGGGAAAACTTGTTCAGATTTTCTTGAATCTTAGAATCCTTAAAATCCACCTAGACCTCGAGTATTCTATTTTGGCATTGTTGTTGTTTTATGAACTTATAAATTTTGTTCTTTATAGTCATGATATTGCAGGCACCTTTTCATAATGCTTAAGAAACCTGGGGCCTAACTCTGTTAGGAAACAAACACAACTATGATAAAGCATGCTTTGTGTAGTCCTTGTAGCAATAAATAATGAATCTTATAATTAAAGGATGCTCACCACCCCTCTAAGAGTACTCAGCTGACAATACTGTAGCTGATAAAATTATGGTGTGGGTATATTGGTGCTAACATAATAAACTTGATTACTTCTCAACCTCTAATTTTTCATGTGGGTTCCAGCAAAAATCTCATTTTCTTAACTACTCTCCTTGCACCAATATATGCATCACTTATTACTTGGCCACGGTTGTGTTGGCAGTTCTTTACAATTAATAAAATATAAATCATAACAATTGTTGGATGAGTCCTGTGGCCCAGGATACCTTGCAATACACTTATTAAACATTATACATGACCTGTGGTCATGCATAATAACATCCACTGATGGATTGATGGCATCTATCCTTGGCCCACAGGGTGGCCTTTTGGAACTTTCACAGTAAATGTCCCAGAATAGGGACAGTGTCCCCAGATGACTCCTTGCAATCTCATGTGTTCTAGAGATAGTGTGCATGTATTGTTACCATGAAAACAAACCAGGTCTACTTTCTGATTTAGCAAACCCTGAGAACTACTTGGGCTTAGCTTCTAAAATTTCAAGTGCTTTCATATTTAGACTATTGTGCTAAGGGAACAGAACTGGTGCTAAGAATCAAGTATAAAGGGGGTTGTCAATACAGACAAAGCCCCAGATCCATGGGAGACCTTTTCCATAGAAATATCTGAAATTATGTACTCTTTGCTCTAAGTCAGCAGCAGAATTTCTACACACATTAAAACAGTGTAATCACATGGAATTGAAATATATAAAAATACTTAACCCCAAAATTAATGTTTTGGCCCAGTTTTTATGAGTTTAGAAAGGAAACAAGAAGAGAAATCAGTATTTCATTGTGATAAACAGCAGTGATATAGAGGCCATAAAATTGTCCCCAAATGTACCACAGTATAATCAAGAATATTCCATTCACTTGCAGCATATCAAGTGAAATCCTCACCTTTGTGAGGCTGTAGCAGGTTTTGCAGTCAATCACAATGATTCATCCACCAGACTGCCTGAAATGCAATAATAAAATATGGTTCATTAATAACTGCTGGGTAGAGAACTATATTCAAGGGCTGTGCACTGTAGTTTTCAAAATTAAATTATTCAACAACAGGAACAGGTACATTTCTCATGGAAGAATCTCAGAGATAAAAGTGGCTTCTTTGGATTTTATATGCGTTTTATGAGCCAAGATTTTGTGCTAATTTTCAGTAGGCAGCCTGGCTTTCACATTATAACTAGAAACCATTGGGTTCTTTTAAAATGGTGTTTCAAGGCAGTCTGAAGAGCTCATCTGGCTTACGTCCCTGGAGGCTGAAAGCAGGAAATTTTGGAGCCTGTGAAGGATATCTGGAGGATCGATAATCTGCAGACAAAATTCACAGAGAATTCCTGTTTCAGGAAAATGAAGAACACACCTTTTTCTTCAGTGAAAGAAGGTTTCTGGAAGCAGGATAGCTTTTTGTGTATATTGGTTCTGTATGTGGAAAGTAAAAGGAGATTTGTGCAGCTGAGTTGTTGTGCAGTTTTTAAAAGGGAAACTGAAACCCTAGGTGAAATAATCGACTTCCCACTTATGCAGGAGAAAAATTGATGACTCAGTCACTAGTAGATGGTAAACTTCCATAACCCATGAGTAAGGTTTTATATTGCTCACATTTCACTGTTGATGGCTTAAAAGCAAACATTAAGGCCTGAAGTTAAGGCAGTAGTACTATAAATATCTATCATCTTCCTCTGTATTTCAGTGGCAAACATTCATCTTGTGAGTCATCTGTGGTTTTTCAAGCTTTCCTGGCTTGATATCAGCCGCCAGGGTGTGATGGGAGTATCCAGTGCTATTCTGCTGCCATGTGTGGCAAGGTGTGTTGCTCCACTTCCATCTCAGTCACACACAAACTGTGTTGGGAAAGGAGAAATGGGAATTCCAACCCAGGAAACACCACTCTATTCAGATCTTGAAGGTGGCACTAAAAAGCTAATAAATATTATCCAGTTTCAGGGCACCATTACATCCCTCAGTGACACCTGATGAATTCAGGACGAAGGCTTACTTTTTTGAAAGAGGGCAAAGAATACAAACATCGTGATGTTGTTGTGCACCAGCAGGATGAGGCAAAGCAAATACAAAGCAGGGGTTGTATGTGGAGTGCAGTTTTAAATCAATTCTATGTTTACGTGTCCACCAGAAAACTCTGGTGAGTATGTTGGTGAATGTGGGCAGATTAAAACTTCTGTCTTCAGGAAAAATCCTCCTCCCATTAAGCATGAAAGAGAATAAAAACATAATAAAATTTTTGAAATTTGGATGAGACTGAAATAAAATTATGTTGCTTTTGTAATCCTTGAAATCAAATCCAGAGCACTCACAGACAAAAAAGTAAGGAAACAGGTCAGAGCAGAAGCAGTTTGGGCAAAAATGGGATGTTATTGTTAATAACATGTGATACTTTTGATAAGGTGGTCACTTCTACCTGAAGAAGGATTTTCTGCTTTGATATATGCTGTGGTATTTGTGGATTGTTGCTCTTAAATTGCCTATATTGATTAAGAAGCTTTAGATCCAACACCAGATGTTGAATCTGCATTGTTTTAGATGAAATGCAGAAGGTACTACTATTTATATAAACACTTATTCTATGTTTACAGATGTGTAATTAGGATATCACTGGGAATTTTAGTGAGTGAATGTACCTTTGACAAATAACTGAAAGGTTTCAAAAGTTCTCAGAGAGGCTGAATAAATCAAACTGGCAGAAGTCTGTACCAGGCATGGCTAAGGCACAAGGTGAAAAGTATATTTCACTTGTTCTT
Source organism: Thryothorus ludovicianus (assembly GCA_013397245.1). Lineage (NCBI taxonomy): Eukaryota > Metazoa > Chordata > Aves > Passeriformes > Certhiidae > Thryothorus > Thryothorus ludovicianus. Next base: position 1,042,188 of record VZTB01005220.1, read on the forward strand.
TAATTCTTTCCTGGAAAGGAAAAGGACTTTCCTATCCATGGTGATTAATTAGTCTTCTTTCTCATGGTCTTAAAACAAAAAGGAGTAAGATCTTTAGAGGCAAGTGTGTCCATAAATTGTCAGCAGCAATTTGCATTGCTGATGTATTTTGTCTCACAGAAAATGATGTGTGAGAGGCTCACCATGTGCTAGAAGGAACTTCAAGACATAATGATAATTTATTTGAAGGGAGGAGAATAGCCATAATTAAAATACAACCTAAAAAAGCCCAAACCCCTAAAACCTGAAAATAGCAGTAGTGACAGCACAAGAGGTAACAGAACACGCAGCATGTGAGAATTTTAATGCAATAAATCCCAGACCATTAGCCATGTCCCTAAATGTGCTGATTTCAAGTTTCAATCCTCCTGATTGCTGGGAAAACCTTGAAGCATAGAATATGAATGAGTGGTGTTTTTCAGTTCAGCTATTCCAAATGGAAAACAAAAGAAGAGCAATACAATTTCAAGTACCGATCAAGCTGCAATCTCAGTAAAAGGAAGAATTAGCCCCTTTTCTGAGCCTTAGGCTAGCTGCTATTTTATGTTTAGAGGGCCAAAGCCTGATTAATCCTGGCAGAAGCACTGTGGTTTATATCAGAGGGAAGGGATGTTCTGAATACCTCATATGGCCTTTTCTGGCCTTCTGTACCAGTGTGTATTAAAAATGTATCAATTCCAACTCTCAATGCTTGATCATCTTTATTTGTGAGTGAAATAAAAATAGGATCCAAGTGTAAGTGTGAATCAGTCCTGTCAATATTTACAATTCAGATTTTTGAGCCTAACAGTGATATAAATGTTTTTATTGTCTCACTACCATGGACTGTTGAGAAAGTGAAGAGCTCTTTCCATCAGCACAGAAAGATAACACCACCCTAAAAGGGAGTCAGACAGACTCTCCTTGAATGTCTCTTGCCATCAATTTCCTTCAAAATGCCAGTGTTTTATTTCTTCAGTTTGCAAGTGGATGCTTCTCTCTTTCCCCAGATAGCAGGGGATAATTTAGAGTGAAATTCCACTTGGATGTGATGGTGCCTCTTGAAGGTTTATGCAGGTCCAGGCTCAAGAACACTGAGCTGAAGGAAAGATATAGTAGACAACAATACTGCCCATAAAATGGTCCTCAAGAGTCTTCAATAAATTTTAAACTCACAGTTTTTTGCAAGGATGGACATTCTCTGTCTCTACAAGTCATCTTGTTTCAAGGCTGAACCAAAACTGTGTTTTCTTATATCCATCTGGAATTTCTCTTGCTGCAGTGTACAAAAATTGCCTCTCATTCTTTCTCTTTGTGCCCCAAGAGGAGTCCTGTCCTCCTGATAGCTCTCATTGAGCAACAGATTTCCCCTAAACATCTCTTCATCTAAGGCAAAGTCCAAATTATGCAATGATTTAGGTACTTAGTCTCTTTATCTCAACAAAAATTTTATTTAATTTATAAATTAATTATTCACAATTTTTCATGTCATTAAACATGCTAGTATAAACTGGATACACAGAACAGTTCTGCCACATTACCTCTTCAGAGTGATTTACATTATTTTCATCTTTAAAATTTCAAATCACAAATGTCTTCAAGAAAGATATAATGCACACAAAATACTTGTACCTTTGGAAAATGTTGTGTTTGTACTCCATTGAAATGAAAATCTGGAATAAGTAAAAATAAGTGGTAAAAATTAGCAGTAAAATCACTCCATGTTCTATGACTTCAATTTTGGATAGATTTTGACCACTATGTAATCTGTGATTTCAGGTTTTTTTTAATTCTCTAGACCTTAAGACTTCCATGAAAAATGCAAAAATTATGAAGAAATCACATCAAAATGAAAAAAAAAATCATCTTCCCTTTCATTCAAAATGAAATATTATATAAAGCTCCACTTCAAGCTCATATTTCATATTGGACTCGTTTGGGCTTCTTGGGCAGCACTGGCAAACAGAGGCAGGGGCTGTGTGTTACCTGTGTTTTATGGGGCTCTGTGATTTACTGAGCAGGCTGCTGCAGCCAGTCGGCAGAAATCTGCTGGAGGATGCTCAACACCACAAGATGATGTGCTTATATTGACATGCCTGGTCATCTGGGCCATGTGAGACTGCTCTGGGTCTGCAGCCCTGCTGCTGGATCACAGGAGAGCCCTGGGGACAAAAAGGATCCTCCCTGCTTTTGTCTGTACCCTGTTCTTTCTTGTCCCTTTGCCCAGGGGCAGTGTTGGATGAGGGATGCAGGACAGGAAGGTCAGTCAGGGACCACTGAGGCAGTGGCCATGCTCAGTGCCATGGGAGCAGGCAGAATGCATAAGTGGGGTGCCATGGGGAATGGCCAGAGTCACTGCGAGGCCACTGCCATTGTCCAAGACAGGTTGTAGCAGTCAGTTGCTGGAAAAGAACAACCATGTTCAAAAAAGAGGAAGAAGGAGAAACTGGGGAACTATTAGCTGATCCCTGTGAGGATCACAGATCAATCTCTCCCTTCTTTAAGGGAGAAGTTGCCTTCTATCGTGAAGTGTCTGTTCCAGTGGATGANATAAGGGAGAAGTTGCCTGTCAAACCTCATTGCCTTCTATCATGAAGTGTCTGTTCCAGTGGATGAGGTGGGAGCGGTGAGAAAACCTCCACTTTAATTCAGCTTCCAGCAAGATCTCCCATGATTTCTGTGTATTCAGACTGGATGGGTGAACAACCAAGAGAGTGACAAATTGGCTGGACTGCTGGGCTTCAGACGGAATGGTCAGCAGCTGTTGCCTGGATACTAGTGATACTCTAGGTTTTAGCAGAAGCAGCAGTAATGTGAATTGTCTTTGTGTCTGGATGATGGGACAGAGCTAACTTTTACAAGCTCACCAATGCCACTACACTGGGGAGCAGGGCAAGCAGATTCTTAGAACATGAAGATGCTCAGAATTTGTCTGGCCAAGGATCTAAATAACCTGATTGAACTCTGGACACAGCCCTGGGGAGCAGGGGTTGCACCAGATAATTTACAGAGGACCCTTTATTATCCCAATTTTCTTTATATTCTGTGTGAGAAGCACATGTGGTATATACACACAATATATCAGGTCTTTTTAGTTAAGAAATGTTCAGCTTTATTGTAGGGACAGAGCTGCACAAAGCCCTTCATTGACTGAAACTGTGCTCCTATGTGAGTAGGTGTATAAGATTTATAATTTTAAACAGGCTTACTCTATTGCTTATATGTGCAGAATCTTCTCATCTTTAAATTACAAGGTAATTTTGTTCCTTGCAGAAGTAATGAACCACAAGAGATGTCATTAATAATGCCCCCTTTCAGATGTCCTAGATTAGAAACAGTATGCTAAAACAATATTTTTACCTATCGATCATTCTCGAGGCAAGAATTTATCATACTTTTACAAATAGTTCCTCTTGGCTTTGCAGCTCTGTCTAATATGAAGTCTAATATAAATTTGCCACCTCTGTCAGCTTCTACCTTCTCTATGGTAAAATTTACTTTTACTTGACGCCAATTTCGGCCATGGACTTTGTAGACCGAAGTTCAAAGTGGTTAGATAAAGCTTGTGCTGGTCAAAAAAACTGAAAACACTAGTGGGGAAACTTTTCCTTTGCCCAACAATGTGCAAGAGAAATTGGTGGAGATTTAAATCAGGTGTAACCAAATCTAGCACTTAATCACCAAGCAAGCAGCTCTGGAAAAGAAAAAAAAAAAAACCCAAAAGGAAAAATGAATATAATAAGAAACTTACCAAAGAAGTTTCACTCAGCTGGTTACTGAGCACTGTTGGTCCAAAGTGTAAAAAGAAAAGGAAAATGTAAAACAAGTGTAAAAAGGAAAAAAGAGTTCCTGAGAGACACATGGAAAGTGACCAGGGGAAAACCCAGCCTCTAGTACTATGAGTTCCTGAAACCATGATAGTACGTTGAGGCCTCTGTGTAAATGGAGAGGTGAGGTTTTTTTTGGTTGTTTTTTGGATAAGGTGAGGTTTTCTTTGGTTGCTCTATTTTCTCTCTGAAAGGTAAGAGCTGAATGAGTCCCACCATATTTGATATTTAAGAAGGATGGAAGGGCAGCAGTCAGGGGCGTGCCTACATGCCTAGCAGCACCTTTTAGTAACCACAGCTGTAGACCAGGGCTTTCTGGGGAGCTGGGAATGGCAGAGGCAGAAGGTGAGGGCAGGAGATGGGACCTGCTACAGCGTCTGCCCCAGGCTGCTGAAGGCAGATTCCACTGATGATCTGTAGCTGAGAGGAGAGTCAGAGGGCTCTTACCCTTCTTTTCTGCTCAGTCCAGAGAACTGGCAGCTCTGTGGTTGTGTTAGATTCTGTTTTCTGTGTGGAGGGGATGAGAAAAGGACCATAAAGAAGACAGGTGGTGAAGCTGCCTTGCATGGCTTCAACAGATGTGAATTGTGAGCACGCTGTGTGCTACCAGGAGGGCCCACACTCTGGGTTATTGACAAAGAAGTACTGGATAATCTGTTGAACTTCAATTACTGCTAATTAGGTATCCATACTCTGATTCATTTGGAACCATTTCTGTTCCTTAATTCTTACAAAAATAAAATGAGAAGCTCTAAACCAAATTATTTTGTTCATAATGCAGTTACTACTAATGAACAGATGCCAAAAAGACAATTTTGTCTAAATAGTGTAATAATAATTTGCCAATGGATAACAGTGTAAATGAGCTGTCCATCATGCAGCACTTTCTTAAAATGAAAACAAAAGATCTCTTTCTTCTCCTGATTTTTTTCTTATACAGACTGAATTTGACTTGTTTTGAAAAAAAACCACTGCAAGCTTATATACAATTTGTGACTGATATATGACTTAGAAAAGGAGCCAGAGATCAGAGAATGTAACTGCTCAAAATTGTCTGTGTGTTTTATGCTACCAAGTTGCTTACAACTCAGAGTAAAAGAGGTGACAAACAGCTCTCCACAGCAATGATTGTACAAACTTCTCAAAAATGCTCGCAAGCCTGTGCCAGAGAACAAGAGCCCAGCAAGCGAGTACAGAGCTGTTGCTTAGTGCTGCAAACCAGTTCCCAGCTAGTCCTCTTGACTCAGCAACAAAATGCCTGAATTCTTATCCCCAAACCTAAGCATAGGAGACAGGTAATTGGCTGCAAAAATTGAGTGCTAACACACTACATTTCAGATATTTGTTATGCAATTACTTTAGAAATTATTTAATCTGAAAAAAAAATCTTATCTATGAATGGATCTGCTGCAGGGCTGATTTTACATTTTCTGCATATTTCTTTTTCTGGCTCAAATGCATCAGCTGTGTTGCTAGAATGCTTGTCTGCATATTCTGCTGGTAGCATATGTTTGAGAAAGTCTCAATAAAAATTCATAAACAACCAGAGAAGAAACTGGCTCTTCAGAAGATCCTTCTGTGTTAGTGTTCAGCTGATGTCTTGAAAAGGGGAGATGACAAAACTTCAAGGTGGTATAGAGTGGAGAGAGGCTGAGGCGCTAGATCAAAGTCCTTTAAAAAAGAAAAGGCAAAGAACAAGTGAACAAAACTCCCCACAAAACAAAACAAACCCTGTGAGTTATTTGAGCTCCATTATCTAGACTCGGGAATTTGTATGGGTGTTTCTGATTGCAGTTAGCTTTTGGAGAGGGGGTGTTTTCCAGCATGATGGCAGCAGCTGTGCCCACTCTCTCCAATGCTGGGGTACCCTTCCAGCTTGCTGCTGACCCACCTTGCACTGCAGAGCTTGCAGCCCTGTCAGGGCACATCTCGAGGGCAGCTCCCAGCAGTTGCTTGTCCTTCGTTATTGTAGGTGGGACGGGGCAGAAACAGGGAGTGCACTTTAGTTCATCCCAGCGTCTGCTGCACCAGCACGGCGTCGAAATAAACATTTCTATCCCGGCAGGAGTTTGGCAGCTGGCTTGCTCTGTCCTTCCCCTGGAAATCCAGAATGTCTTTCCCAGGCTAAGTAGAAGCAGTTATACTGTAGCAGTGCAAGCAGATAGATTTATATGATTGCAAAGAACAAAACAGAAAGAAATCAGTACCTTTAAAATAAAATGTAGGGGAATGTGTGTATGTTTCTTGTCACTGTGATTTCTACCAAGAGTGTGGCCGGAGGCAGGGACAGCGGAAAGGAGTTGAGGAGAGACTTCTGCTTGCAAAAAAGTGCTGCTTGCTGGTACAGGATTAATGCCAGTTCATACAGCTGTTTAATTCAGTATATTAGGAGCAGGACACATATTTACATGTAGGTCCTTTTAATAATGTCCAATATGTGACAATTTAAACTTTCTAATAGAGTTCAGACAGTGTTATATATATACTTTCTGCTGTTATAATGTAATTACATTTTCGCACTTATTGATTTACCATGCTATCTTTAAAAGAAGACAAAATGCTTACCTGGGTAAAAATGTTTAGTTCAAATAATCTACATAGGAAATGCTTAGGCTCGAGAGCTCATATTGCCACTAGATCCAAATTGTCATGTGGTCTTGAGGAATCCTGCACTGAAGTCCATCCAGGTATAACCAGAAGCAGAAGCAAAGGGGACATAGGACAGCAGAAGATGTCTGTAGTTTAAAAAATTTCTGGGTCCTTTCCTGCAAGACATGATGTGGATGACCTAATTCATTTGATGTTGTGTTATTTTTATTCTACCCATCATGGGTTTTTTTCTTTCCTTTCCTCTTTCTTTTTATCTTCCCCACTCTGAGAGGTAGGAGGCTTATCTGTGCCTCAACTGTGCTGTGCAGGACTGATATGTTTCTCTTTGCACCCATTTCTACCCAAGAAGCTTTTTAGCCCATCGATTTCTTTCAACACAATTAAATAGCAAGGTTTCTCTAAGGCCTAAGAAACCAGGTAGGCAGATAAAGATGCAGACTAACTGTGGTTCTCTTACTGCTTAGTTGGAGCTTGTGCTTCATTAGGGAATCCAGACAGAAGAAACTTCACAAAATGCCCCCTGGTAGCAATAGGTTCAGTCAGAACTTGTAGCTAAGACAGCAAGCAGGAGACAGAAATCAATAGAAAAGCTGCCTTCATTAGCTCCTCTGCTCTGCAGCTCTTTGTTTTCCCTTCACATGTTGCACATAGACATATTTACACCACTGTTTCCCAGCAAGTCTTGACTTTTCATTGACCTTATTTTGTCTCCCTATTTTTATTTATATTAGATAAAGGTTCCTTTTTCCTCCTTCATTCACCCCAAGTTATTTCCTAGTGTCTTGGAATATTTTCTACCTTACTTCTTGTTATAGAGCCAATTCTGATTATGATTTGGCGCACACGAACAGCTTATTTTCTGTGTAAATTAGTTAAACGGGTTTCTAGTACCTAAAGAAAAGTTCCTTCAAATAGGCTGAGGGAAAGAGGCAAAAAGCCTTGAAAAGCAGGGAGACATCAGAGACAAGCAAGACAAATGGCCCTGATTTTGTTCACAAGCTGTGTGGGATTTGAGGGAAGGCAAATTAACTCTCTCCTCATTTAGTGAAGGGTTCTCAGTGATAGCAACAGGAGTGTTTTTCTCATCAAATGAGGAATGAGTGAAAACATAAGATGATTTGAAACTGAACATATTTGCAGTTGTTTATGTTTTTGGCTAGCAAGATACTTCAACATTCACAATCATTTGCCCTACAGGCTTAAATTATGAATTATTTAAGGTGGAGAAAATATTTTTCATTCCATTAGTGCAGTTCATAGTGCAATGTGATATTGCTCGTGGCGGTGGCTTATACATTGCACAGATGCAAAATGAGGAAAGAAAGCAGAAATTGTAGGGTTTTATACTTTTCTTTTTTTCTTCAAAAAACAAGTTATGTTTTGGGAAGTGCATGCACACACACAAAAGGCTGGATGCTGAAATACATTAGCTTGCAAAACCAGAGTCTCCCCAGTGGCTCTGTGAGTTAAGCACTGCATTTCATTTTTGCTATTTCTTTAGAAATCAGAATTTCCAGCTTAACATGTGCTAAACTCTACAATGTGCAAAATACATCTTGTATCAGACAGGAAGTCCCCAGGTAGTTGTTAATGTAGTAACCATGAAAAAAGGTGAGCTTTTTGATCTTGTGTTTGGCCTGAAAATGTTTTTCACATGTGAATTGCCCTAGCACTCCTTTCAGTGTGAGCATTTATCTTGTAGAAGACTTTAAGAGGGTTCAAGAAAATCATGCAAACTTCTGCTTTGTGGGTTACTTGTAGATAAACCAATCCCAAAGCTTGTATTAGATGAAATTTTTTAGAAGTAGCAACAACATATAAGTGTGGTGTGTCCAACAACTTAGCTTTCCTCATTGGAAGGACACTAGATTACTCTATTTTAAATATTTTTTTTAAATTCTAATCATCTGTTTACAGCTAGTCCTGTTTGGAGGTAGAGTGAGAATGGCTATGCATGAGGAACACTTTCCTCTTGATCCAACATTCAGCTCATTTTTGTGAACCACTGCAAATCCACCACAGATAAAACAAGAAAAATTGTTCCCGCATTCTTGTGGCAGTACATGCTAGATTTTTGCTTATATGTTCAATGGTTAAACTGATTTAGGGCCAAGATCAAACTTCGTGCCCAGACACCCCTCAGAGCTGAGCAAAGAGTGAGAAGATTTTTCTTTGTTTTTAACACTTCTTGAGATGTCATGGTGCCATCCATTGCCAAAGTCCTCCTGGAGCTGTACTTAAGAAGTCTGAGGGGGTCTGAAGTGTGGCAGTGCCCTTGACAAGGTTGTAGCAGATGGTGACTTGCTGCAGTTAAAGCATTTGGTAAAACGTGCTGGGAAGGTGCTGTATATTGAGAAATGCTCCAAGGCACAAACTGCTACTTTCAGCTCTGTTACTTTTGAGGGGGCTGCAGCAGATCTGTGTGACAGTATGGTCATGTGTATAAGTGTGTAAGTTTGTTTAGATCTAGATTCAGGATATTCAAAAACAGTGTTTTGTTCCATTCTGTGAACAGACCCTAAGTTTAGCACTGTTTTAGTTGGGGCCTTTTTTTTTTATTTGTTTGTTTGTTTGGGGGTTTTTAAAATTGATTTATATTTTAACTGAAGTGGAAACAGTTTAGCAAACCCAGACCTTTGCAAACAGATTGTGCTGACTGTGAGGATAAGTTTGTGGGCTGAGTTTTGTATCTGCTGAAACTATAGAAAAATCTTAGCGTGAACTGCAAGCTAAGATGATGTTGTTGCTCAATTTGCTTTAACTAAAAATGCCTGCAAAAGATCAGACTAATTAAGGCTGTCTCCGAGGGCCTAAAAAATGCACATTCTTATTAAAATACCCTTGAGCTTTTAATTATTTTCAGGTGGAAATGCAATAGAGGATTGTGCCTGGATTTTCCTATCTGAAACCAGGTGGGTGCCTCAGAGGTCTGGCTGACTAAAGTACAGGATAGAAACAGGAGTTAAACCAGAAGCTGGGGCACAGCATGAACCTCCAAACATACACTGTCTCTCTTCTTGTAGGAGATGCTTCACTTTGCACAAATAAAACCCAACTCCTGCAGCCTTTTCAGGAGCTACACAGGCCCCAGCCTGTCTTGATGGCCCTTCCTGCTGCCCTCCACCCAGTGTCATGGGGAACCCAAAGCTAGACAAACACACAAGAATAAATCTGTTGCTTTCTCTTTCCAGTGAATATTTAAATTCTTTCAACATAGAATTTGTTTCAACCACCCCTCTGTATTTCTATTTCATTTGTGTCCATATAATGTGGTTTGCAGATTTTTTTCAGCCCTCAAGCACAGATTTTTTAGGAATACAAGCAAACTATTTGTCTACACTTATTTGGGTTCAATGCCTGAGAAAAAAACCAAAAATCTGCTCTTCTTTGGTCTGTATGATCAAATATGATGTGGGCACAAACAATTCCTGTAAGGGAATGCTGTGCTGATTCTTCAAGAGTAATTTCCAGCTGAAAATAACAGTAATCATGAATAACTGACAATGTACAACGTGGGCTATTTCTCTGTGATTCAGTTCTCAGCCTCTCAATAGCCTGAAATCTATGCAGCTCTGATCACCTTATTTTATAAATTTGGGAGATACAGAAGACATGCGTGTCATCTTTTTGAGGTGATAAAGCATAGTTTGCATAAATCCCCCATAATCTTTTATAATAATCTCAATTATTATGACACTTTGCAAATATATATTTTTTTGGGGCACTTCAGAGATATCAAAGTGATATTGAACTAATGAAAATTTATTGAACCTATAATAAAGTATGAGGAAATGTACCTCTATTTTTATGGACTCTGATCTCTTCTAAAACATAAAAGCAAAACTCCAGACTTTTAATGTTACATTTTCACAAAAAAGGTACAAATATGAAAAGGACGAATTAGGCAGAACTCCAGTCAGTTGGGGAGTTCTGATTTTTGTGGTATTTGTTTAGGCTGAAAAACAAACCCCAAGTGATGAACGATGGGAGCCTGACATGGCAGTGAACACTGTGAGCCTGGGGTCTCCCAGAGCTGGGCAGCTCAACCACGTGGCTGGAGAGCAGCTCTGCTTCTGCAGTGCTCATAGAATTCTTTCAAAATTCAACATTTGTCTTCCATGAAGTCTTACAGAAGTAAAGGGCTTGATAGTTCTGATTGAAGATCAATTCCCCTGCAATATTGACCAACTGATCTTGATGACCCGAGAGCTGGAGCACCTCTCCTATGGAGACAGGCTGAGATTTGTGTGGTTGTTCAGCCTGGAGAAGAGACGGCTCTGGGGACACGTTACAGCACTTCCAGTGCCTAAAGGGGTTATATGAGAATGGGAGAGGAATTTTCTATAGGGGCATGTAGTGACAAGACAAGGGGGAATGGCTTCAAACAGGAATAGAGTAGGTTTAGGTATTGAGAAAGGTGGTGAGGCACTGGAACAGGTTGCCCATGGAAATGGTGGATGCCCTATCCATGGTCCAAGACCAGGCTGGATGAAGGTTTGAACAACTGGGTCTATGGAAGGTGTTCCTGCCCATGCCAGGGGAGTTGGATAAAGACATCTTTAAGGTTCTTCCCAACCCAAACCACTCTATGATTCTATCATTAAGGGGCTGCAGTTTAAATATTATTGGTATTTTCAGGCTTCTTAAAACAGAGGCTGTATTACTTTGCCTGTCTTAGCTGATCTTAGCTGATGAAATACAAAGATACAACAACAAATGAAAATAACTTGTTCAACGTGGATTATTCTCAAAATTAACTTCCATGCTAGCTGTATTTGAAAGTTTTATAGCATCTGCTAAGAGCTGACATTCAGCAACTAGCCTAAATTACAACTAATCATACAGATTTAATGGTGTGGCTTCTGTGCCTGTCTTGAGTGAGATGGAACCTGTATCTTATGATAGATTTTTCAGCTCTAGAAAGATCCTTGAATTTTCACGTGACAACAGAAGGAAATCCTTTGTTCTCTCAAAGTATGAATCCAGATTTGGTCATTTGGGAGTACTAGAAAAATACTCCAGGCCAGAATGCTTGTCCAGCATATAGAATCCAGTCAGGGCATATAGCACTAAATATGTGTCTTCTGAGCGTGAGCTGCTCCAAAGTCCATCAGCAAACTGCCCTGGTTTTGCTACCAGGTGATATGCAAAAATTTTATCTCAGTTATCACTACACTAATATGTAAATCTGATAGAGTTGGCCAAAAAAGTCAGGAGTCTGTAGCTTCCATAGGCTTTCTAGAATGCCTGCTGGTACCACAGATAGATATCAGCATTAAAATTCAGGACTCTGTAGTGCTCTCTGGGTGAAAATTTCTGCCAGGATTAGCAAATTATTGTGATTTTTTGGACATTCTGGAGAATGGTTTTAGGAATGGCTAAAAATAAATATGCATGGGGCTCTGAAGCACTGCAAATAAAGGTCTTCATGGAGGTGTGTGCTTGAACTGAATGCAGATGGGAGTTTCTGATAGCTCTGCAGACATACTTGGGTTATGGTAATGATACATGACTTTATCTCCCAGAGGCTGCTGAAACTGAGAATTATTTGAAATAAGGCTGCTTATTTTCACATGTAAGTGGACTCTCGGCATAAATAAAACCATTGAGGTGGGACAGAATCAGAGAAAGGCCAGACTTAGGATTGCATTAAACTAGGTTTCCTGATTTTAACTGGGACAATTTTGTCCTTAGAAGCTTGTACATTGCTGTGGTTTGGATTTAGTACGAGAATAATGTTGATAACACGCTGGTGTTTTGGTTCTTGCTGAATAGTGCTAGCCCTATGTCAAGGACTTTTCAGTTTCCCATGTTCTGCCTGTGTGGAGGTGTACCAGAAGCTAGGAGTGACCACAGCCAGGACAGCTGACCTGAACTGTCCAAAGGGGTATTCCATACCACAGAACATCATGCCCAGTATCTAAAATGGGGGGAATTAGCTGCATAACTGTGCTGTGCATCACTTGTTTGTCTTGGGGATTCTGTCCCTCTCTCTGTCTCCTGTCATTGCATATTCATGGTGGTGTTGTTGCTACAAGTAGTAGTTTACTTTATTTCCATAATTTAGTTGTTCTTTGACCTTGTTCACCCTTTTTCCCCCAATTCTCCTTTGCATCCTACCTGGGGGTGAGGGGAGGTGAGAGAGCAGCTGTGTGGTAGTTGCTATCTGTGCTTGCACTACAACACAAAGTTACAGAAGAATCCCCTTCTTTTAGTCAGAAAGTTCAGATGGCTCATGGTTCTGATCTTCAGAGAAGTTGAATTATGATTATTATGATTTTGGTCTTTATTGCATCAATTTTAGCATTTCAAGGTAATATTTCCTTTTGATCTAGCACAGTAATAAACAAAATCATTCTGGCCTACCTGTTGATCTGGAGATTATAGTGATGAAATACATGAAGACATTTTAGTATATGTTACTGGCCTCTGAAGAAAATGGCAAGTAGAATTTCAATAAATTGATCAACTAGCAAACACCATTTTTAGTGGCTTTTTTTTTCCCTTTTTTTTTTTTAACTGAGAAAAACATTTAAATAATAATATACAGTAAATCAACAATCTGGGTTTTTTTTTCCCAAGTCAGTAGGAAAAGACTGGGTGCTGTTAGGCCTTGTTAGAGGACAAAATAGTGCTGATGGTAGACATGCGTGGGTGAAATCAGAGCTGAGGCAGAGAAGTCAGATATAAAAACTGCAGAATTTGTCTGTTTTTTTATCTTCTACTGCTTTGTTATGCTGATAAAAGAAGCACTCTGCATTGGGGGGAGAGGATGATATCAGTGTTTTCTCAGAAACACAGCCTTTAAGGTCAAATATCAGCAGAACACTAATCCAAGACATTATTATTCCTCACAAACTTGAAATAATTTAACAGCCCTGACTGCACGGAATACCACAGTAACAGAGAGCTGAAGCAGGAATTTGGCCTATAAAAATGCAGAACATAAAAACATCAGCATTCTGAGTAAGCAATTCACAGGGTCATTATGAAGGCTTTAGCTCCCCTCCTGTAAGGGAAAATAGCTATGGTTTTAAGAGGAAATAGAGGCAATTGTATTTCTAGATTAATTATTTAACTAAAAAATTTTCTGTAAGTGGGATGAGATATGTCTTCATACTTTTATAATCATTTATATTAAATTGGTTTTAGTAAAGCGTTTTTTGTCTACGCTCTGTTGTTTTCAAGTCTTCTAAGTAGGTAATACTTACAAAAGGAAAATAGTTAAACCTGAGGTATGTGCAGATAAAACCCATTACTAATGTGATAAATAACATTTTGTGTCAGAGAGACTATTCTTCAGATTAGAGGAAAAAATGGTATATTTTAGATTAAAAAAGAAGCATTGTTTGCACCCTTGGGAGGGCTTCACTGAACAACCTGATAATTAAAATAGTGCAGAATGTTTCACTTCTGTTTGATAGTCATTTTAACCTGTCTGCTCACATCAAAATAAATCTGCAAGTAGGTGTCAATAGGTGAGCATGGACTGACAGCCAGCAATTGCTGAAATGCCACCAGCCACTCTCTAAAGCTGTCAGAGTCTGTCACATCTTGACTGTGAACTGAAGTGAAAATGGCTGAACGGGGAAAATTTTTTCATCAGAGTGAACATTTTCCAGTAACCTTCATGATCAGACCTCCAAAGAAATAAATACTGAAGCCCTGCATGAAGGACAGGAGCTCCTGTTTGTTCCGTGATGTGAGCTCTGCTGCCCGGGTGATGTGAGTAGGCTGCTCCTCCCAGTGAAACAGGGTCTTTAAAGCCCTCTTTGAAAGCTCTGCTGTGCAGCCAGGGAAGCAACGTGCCATGGTTTATAATGAAACATGCCCCCCCCTCGTTCCAGAACATGGTCAGCACAGCAGAATTTCTTTTTTTTTTTTAAATTAAATCAACCTGGATAGTTCAGGCACTTGAACTATGTATTTGCTAGATAAACATTTGTGATAGATTAGAACACAAAGTATTTTATTTCTTGTTATTTCTCGCGGCGCTGTTTGTTGTTTTACTGCTCTGACAAAAAAGCGTGCTCCGTGGGAAGGCATGCCTTGCATTTATGCTGACTTCACCCAGGAACCCTCCCTGGCTCCAGTGTTTACCTTGCACCCAAAAAAAGCACATCCAGATTTGAACTCTTGTCGCTTGGATTCTGCTGAAAAGGAAAAAAACAAGGGACTTGGGCCTGCTCGTGCTCAGAGCTTTGGCTTATTTAAGCTCTCGATCTGCAAGCAGTGTGTTTTCTGGAAGGTGTTGTTGGGTTGTCTCAGTTATAAAAAGTGGAGGAGGACACACATTATGCTGTTTGTCTGCTTTACAGCTCAAGAATTGTCACCTGTGACTGCTGTTCCTTTTTTCCCCTTGATCTGCTTTTTCTTGAGTTTTCTTGTGGCTTTGCTTAAGATTTGGTTTCTGATCCACCGGTGTGAGAAGCAGAAAATAGCCACGCAGTGGGCTTACCATGAAGGGATGCACTTCTCCACACGATGGACAATGTCATAGTGGCAGTCATTACTGTGGGATGTTTTCGAGATCTGCTTCTAAATGCATTCAAAAGGTTACAGAGTGTATGTCCACTCAGGCTGATTATATGCAGAAACTTGATGTCACCTTGTCTCAGATGTTTCTATTCCTGTATACTTTCAGAAGTAAGAAAGAATCTTTTGATATGTGCTGGCTTTGGAATACTTTTCTGAGCATCTATTGTTTGTCACTCAAAGGGACAAAATAATGGGCTGGGATGACTCTCTGATCTGTTCCAGTATGCCTTTTACCATGGCATAAGCATTAAGAACTACAGGAGTACCTACCTGTTTTCTCTATCTCTTTTCCTAATAATTCCCTGTGGTCTGCATGGGATGTTTTCTAACTGAACATGCTGCCTTCTATAAATGCTTTCCATAAGTGCTCAGCTCCTGGGTCAAAGCTCAAGATTTAGGTGTAATGATACCCAATGTCATCAAGAGCAGGGCTGCTTCAAGTGAGAGAATCTGGGAGCCAAGAGTGACACAAGAGGGCAGTCCCAAAAGATCAGGGGATGTGGATGGGTTGTTTTTAAGGGTCTATTGACAGTTCTAGTCATGGTGAGGTAAGCAAAATAAACCCAGTGTCCATTGATGGAAGTCAATCAGGGGCAACAGGAGATGGGGCTGAACATACAATACAGGGCTTGAGGATAACCCAGGAAAACCAGCCAGCAAGTCAGGACAGCAAAGGACAAGGCCAGGTGTGGGTGCACCTACAACACAGTTCTAGGGCCTGAGCTTAATAGGCCATGAGAATTTGACTGGAAGACCAAGGTGAAGGTGGTCATAATAAGGTCAACCTAAGGTTGTTTGCAGATTTAGTTCTTGGTGTCAGCTACTATATTGGTTTGGGTCTTTTTGGGAGAAAGTTTATTTGTTTTTCTAATTGTCAGTAGATTGTTAATATAAGTAGAGGTGACACATGCACCTCTGGTAAGATTTAGTGAAATAGATCACCAACTGAGTAAAAATGGCAGAGGGTGTACAACATTTTGGAAATGAGAAACAGGAGAATCCAAACTCCTTGTGCTATTTTAGCAGACCAAGCTACTAGTGTTTCACTAATCAATAAAAGTTAACAGGCATTTTTAGGATAACAGGCATAAGGAAATCTGTAGTAAACAAATAATTTTACTCTCTGGGACTTTGAAGTCAACAACTGCAGCAATAATAGGCAAACACTAACTACTAAAAACATGGAAGAAATAAACCAGTGAAAATGGAGTCCATGTGGAGGGAATGTGCTAAGCCAAGTTCTACCCTTATTTGCAATCAATGGATTTTCAGGAATGTGCATTAGCTTAAATCAGAGTAAATTTGGCTTGTGTTTCAAAGATAGAACTCTCTAGCATATTTTGACATAAATTTTAACACTCCACTTACCACCTAATAGAATAAGATGAACTTCTTTGTAATGAACTGAATGGTTTATACATCTGCTGTAAAGCAAAAATAAGCTTCTGTCAGCTTCACTAGATGATTATTGATTTTTAAAATTTATTTTAAAAACCTCATTTGCAAATTTCTGCCAATTTTAGAGTCATGGCAACTGCGTAACTGCTTAGATTTAAATCTTGATTGATTACCTCATCTTTACTCTATGTAGACCCTGTAAAAGTCTTATTTACTTATAAATATGAACTTGGCTCTGTAAAATGGGTGTAGGATTGTCCTGCAGAGGGAGATTTAGGAGATTTAGATACAAGATTGGGATAATTCTCTGAAGCAGGCTACCCTAAAAGCAGGCTGCTGCTTCACCAGTAGCTCAGCTAAAATGCATTGAATGAAGTAGTGATGTAGAAGCACAGAACTGTGTTTCTGACATTTATCCAGAAAATCTAAAACTCTTCTGAAATGGACATGTTGCAAATCTTGAATTAATATTTTTTTCAAATTGACTGTTTATTTTTATAGGAATTGGTATTATTCAGTCACATAGGAATGTTGTGTTTACTATGCAACAGTATAATAGCAACCCTTTAGACAAACTGAGTTCTGAGAATGGGTTGAGAATGAGCCATTCTTCTGGCAGAGAAACTGGTCTTCTCTTGAATAATACCAAGCAGCATCCTTTTTTGAGTGACTTGATTTACAATTTTTTTCTGTTACTTTTTTCTTTATAATGTGCAATTTAATTCTGACTTTTCATGGTGCTTGGGCAAAAATGCAGACAGCACAGGACCAGTATAATGAAGGAAATCAGTAAAGTAACAGTTTAATCATGATATGCATTTCTCACATGATATATAGAATAATAGGAAACCAACCATAAATTGACTTAAAGAGTAGGAATTAGCTGCCAATGTAAAATCCTTGCCACAATGAGGGGCATGAGGGTTAGCTTCATTACTGCAGGCTGAGCAGAGAGGATGAAAAGGCAGATAGAAGCTGAGAATTACCTTCCTTTTTTTTGGAGGGAGTGATGAAGGAAATGGGAATAGAAATTGGTTTTATCAGTATTAGTGTATCAAAATTTGTATCTCTGTCTTAAATATATGGCATATCCAATTGTATTGGAGAAGGCCAGTTAGCTTGTCTTGCTTGCTCAATCTTGTTTCTCAGAAAATATGATTAATGTCTCAAATATATAGTTTATCAAGATGCCCTGATGCAATTTTCTTGTTTCACATAAGCATCCTTCAATTTCCTGTGCCATTTTAGTTCTAAAAGAATATATTTCAAAGAATTTTCATATATTTTTGATAATACCATGATCAAGATTGGCTTAACAGATAAGATGTATTGACTGGCAAAGACAAGTATGGAAATAAATCCCACAGTTGGTATCATACAACAACTTTATTGCAGACTTTTCATCTTGCATGAAAAATAACAATTAATGATTATCTATGCCAAGAGACAGCATATACTGTCAGTTTATATAACAATTTGAATTCCTGATCATTTACATGACTCCAAATTTTTGCATCTATAGCTATTTTCTCTTCCCCTTTGTTATCCATGTACAAGACAGTTTCTCTTTTCCTCCATCATTCTAATATGCCCAAGTAAATTATTCAAATGGAAAGTGACTTTTTTTTTTGTCTAAGAAAAATGGGCATTCAAAGTTTTCTTTGATAATTTATACATTGAAAATTGAATAGTAACACTTCACTGGAGCAAGGAAGAAAAAACTCTTTCATAAGGCATGCACTTTATGATGAAATTGTTGTTAAGCAAATAGTTGTTCAAAATTTTCAAGAGAATTTTTCTGGTGGGTGAAGAAAAGGAGAAAAGAGGTTCTTTTTTTTTAATGCAAAGTTGTGGTTACCTCTGAATTTTCCCTACCCCAGAATTGTTTTGCAGAGTTTCTTTAGCTTCATCCCAAAACCACAGCCCCCAGTGATGCTGTGGGTGGTATAGAATAACAATTTAGATGCACCCACACCGTGCTAAGCTCCTCCCCCACCTCTGCAACCAGGACACTGAGTGACTTAGAACTCAACATATAAAGTTACATAATAGGCACCAACATTCTCATTAGATTCCTTTAGGACCATGTGCTGAAATATCTCTGGAGACCTGTTCCCCATTACCAATTCCTGCAGGAGTTTGAAATGAGCTAGGGCTGTGAACACCTGATTCCCCTACCCTCAGGTTGAACCAGCATCTTTGAGCTCAGTATTTGGGTCCCTGTGTGCTTCATTAAGAAAAGTAGGCAACAAAACTATTATTTTTAAGAAGTCAGGATGCTCAGCAACCACCTAAAATAATCAAAAGAAACTACTTAAGCAAAATATATCTTCCATCACTTAAAATACCACTTGCCTGTCAAGAAATGACTGGTCCTGCTTTCCATTACTGACTTTTTTTGCTAATATTGCCTCCCTTTTTGTTTTATATATGCAGATCCATTATCAATCCTTCTTTGCTGCCCCATTTGCTATTTTTTTGACCACAATCTCCCTTCTCCAGAAAGATATAAAACTAAGGGGGAAAACCCAGTCACATGTATGACCTACATCATGGTTTGACATTTGACTTTGATCAATGATTTGGCTGAGTTTGGTGATCCTTACAAAGATTAGTGGCTGCTGGTTTTATCTCTCCTTGGTTAAAAGGCTGCATGTGGGCTTACCAGCAGGAATTTTTGGTGAACTAAACTAAAGGAAGTTCCCTGATGTCACCAAATGAAGCATGTTCCTTGTGGGGACCATGGTTTTGGGAAATTTTATAGCTCTTTAAGTGAAGCATGTTCCTCTCTTAATGAGGAAATTTTGAGTGCAACTAAACAATGCCAGACAGAGTTTTATTCAGAAATTTCCAAAACAATTTTTTTTTTCTTTCAACAAGCAAATAGTTTGTTTCAAACTCTGTGTATTATTTTAAACTCCAGACATATTGAACTGTCAGATCTGGTCTTGTGTGTCTCCTACTTCATGGAAGAATAACCAAGCCTTGCCAAGAACTCAAAGGCAGAACTGAAATCTGAGCAGAGAGCTGGGGGTTTGGATGGCTCTGACCCTGAGCACAAGGGCATCAAAAGAAGCAACAGTGAACAAGAGGATAGTGGCAGAGCACTGATAGTTTAATCTGGAGAAATATGTCTTTTATATTAGGTTTGTCAATCTTTACGTTAAAAAAAGAAGAAAAATGATTCAGAACTGAAAGAGTAATACTTTCTTTAACAAAGGTGTCCTCACGGTGGGAAAGAGAACAGCACAAGACTGTCATCTCCTTGTTTTCCTTGATGCCTGTTACAAAGAACTTGTCTACTGTCTCCTACACATATTTAGAAAGAAGAAACCCTTCTTAAGAATATATTTTTATAGTTTCAAGTCTGTAACTTTGCTAAAAAACTTTTGGATCTATGTACAGCTTCCTCCCGAACTTTCTTTCTCCAGCAATTCTTTTCCAAAGGTGTAAAACTTAGACTTCTGTGGCATTTTCTGCTGACAATAATTAGAACAAATCACACAAAAACTTCTGCATATAACCTTTATTTCTGAAGGCGAATGTTCGCAGCTCAACCTCAGATCTGTGTATTTAAATCAGCCTTAAAGAGTAATTTCATTACTAACATTAAGCCTTGGAATAGATTTGAAAAAAGAATAGCACTTCAATGTGTGGAAGATGCCAGCAATTCAATTCTGTTCTATTATCCACAGGATAAAGTAAAAGACTGGTCCTTATAGTAGGGACTAATGCCCAATGAACAAACAGATGGGAGTTTGAAGGCTGTTTTCTTCATGAGGGGTTTCTACTTTCTGTGTCTTGATTTAGACATGCAGTGATCATCCAGTACCACAGGACTCTTAAAAGTATTACCCTTCTTTGTGTGTCTGAAAGTAAAATTTTTAGGTGATAAGGATATTTTAAGGCCAGATATCTGCTATGCCAGGATCAGAATTATTCTAGGTTATATATCCAGGAGGACCGGAGACTGCAGGACAGCAACTCCAACTTTGTCTAAAATCTGCTTCAGGCCCTGTTTAGACACCTACCTCTCCTTTTTTAAGCTCTGATTTTTATATTTTTTGCTTAATTTCAACACTAGTAAAATAAGTGTAACAGGGATTCTTTTTTACATCTGTTTCATAGTGTAAATTCTTTAATGTAATTTTGTATTTGTATGACTTGAGATTTTAGTAGTAGGCTGTGAATGTACTTCTGGCATATTAATATGCTATAAAGCAACAGCACATAAAATGAGAATAATTAACATTTCCCACCAAGTATTAAATTTAATCTAAATTAAATACAGTTTTAACAATGAAATGCTATTTTACCTTATCCATATTTTAATATAAGTATGAAATATTAGCATCCCCAAGGCAAAGCAGCTCCTGTAATTTAAGCCACTGCAGAAAAAAAAAGAAAAAAACCAAAAAACCTCTGCTAAAATATTCTTCCAGGGTAATTTCCTAGATTAAAAATATACACTTATAACTTATTTATAGCCTGTGCATTAAATGAAATTTATTGTTAACGAAAACAAACACCACTGCTATTACAAGCACTGCTCCTTTTCCTGTTAGAACTTGCTCCTGTGGTCCATGGATGAAGATTTCAGGCCAACACTCAATGGAAGCAAAGGGTCAGGATAAAGGCTTGAACAGAGAGCAAACCAACAGCTCTGAACGGTGCTGGATTACACAGAGATGTAATCTAAGGATGGTGCAGACTGCAAAAACAATGCTCCTCAGATGGCTTGTTGGTGTAGACCAAGATGCTGCTCTTTGGCCGAGGCTTGGTCAAAGCCCAGGCTTTGTTTTTGAGTAAATACTTGGGTAGCTACAAAGTCAAGAGCTTCAGGTGGTGCAGGGCTGGAATGAGCCTGGCCAAGGCGAGCACAGGCTCTGGCAGGAGCTCTGCCCTGAAACTGGTTTGGGTTTGTCACTGCCGTGGACCTTGGGGTAAAACTATCCAGGACAAGACTGTTGTATTGTGCTGATGTATCACTGATTATGTATCACATGGTTTGTCCCGTGTACCCCCTAGATGGTTTTTCCCTCACCTTTCTGAGGTTAAAGTCCTTTCCCTCCCTACCTGTCCCACCAATTGTGTTCCACTGGCCCTGGTCCCCTTCCTCCACTCTCCCTCCTCCGTGTTTAAAAATACCCCATCCCAGGCATTTGCCCTCTTTTCTCCCTGGCTTCTTTCCCTTGTGTTTCTCCCTGCCTTTCTCCTTGCCCCTCTTCCACTTCTCTCTCCCTCGTGGCTTTCCCCCTCACCCCTTTCCTGCTCCACCAGGATCCTTTTGCCATTAAACTCTGTGGACCAGGTCCAGGGGGAAAAGAGCTGTTCCTTGATCTAGTTACTAAGTGTCCTTGTGATTTTGTCAGGAGGGTGTTTTTTGAGCTAGCCAAGTTAACACCCCATGGAGCAAAGCTACAACAGATTGGCCCCCATCGTGCGGATCCCTTTTGGTTTTGAGCCACCACGGAAAGAGCTGGAGACCCATTTTTGGATTTCATAAGCATTTTTGACCATCAATTTCCTTGGAGATTTTTCATTTCAGGTGGCAGCTGGGGTCTGCTGAAAGGTAGAGAAAGCCACAAGGTTTCCTCGCTGGGGACCTGTTTGTGAGCTAAGTGTGGCCTTGGCACGAGCCTCTGACAGGGCCTGGAGCTCGGGCCTGGGCCTGGGCCCGGTGTTGGAGCCAGGCTGCAAAAGGGCTGCCAGGGAATGTTTAGATGGCAGAAGCATTTCTGCCCCAGGAACTGTTCACATAGCCCATGGCTGGGTGTTTGGAGATAAGCCAAAGCCAGGGGCGTTTGTTAGGGTTTAGAGTTAGAACAAGGACAAAGCCAAGAGTCTCAGGTAGTGTGGGGCTGCAGAGGGGCTGCCAGAGCTCTCCCCAGAATTCCAATGTGTCATTGCTGGGCTACA
The DNA here is from genome assembly GCA_013397245.1 of Thryothorus ludovicianus. NCBI lineage: Eukaryota > Metazoa > Chordata > Aves > Passeriformes > Certhiidae > Thryothorus > Thryothorus ludovicianus. Next base: position 1,064,498 of record VZTB01005220.1, read on the forward strand.
GTAAACGTCTGTAATATGTATCTACCAGGACAGTGCTTAAAATAATAATTATTTAAATTGGTGCGGAATTGTAGAAATTTTGCATTATATGGGGTTGGTAAGTTGGTACTTTGTTCGGTTTTTATCTTTTCTGTTTTCTTGATTTCCTTGGGGAAGGTTTTTTATTGTGGTTTCTTTCATGTGTTTGTGTTTTTTTGTTGTTTGGGTTTCAGTCTTTTTGAAAATAACATAATAAGTACTCCAGTAGTTGAAAACATATTTTTCATTTCTTGTTTTCGTTGAGGTAGAGGACTCTAGAGGTGGAAAAAACTATGGATGTTGCAAAACAGTATCTTTCTTTCTGGAACTGGAATATTAAATAATGAGACCTCTAGTAATATGCGACCAAAGGCTCTTTGATTTTCATAGCTTAGGTGCATGGTGTTTTGTGGTATTCAGCATCTATATAATTGAAAAATTTCTAAAAATATTTTCAATAAAAATATAAAGTTGCACTGGTCTAGCTCTGTGTGTGGAGTCAGGGGGAAGAAAAGTGATAGTAAATAAAAACTTCAAAAGTTATTGAAAGGCCTGTCACTTCTCAATTCATATAAAGTGGTCTACAGAGAAACGTGCATCACAGTAATATTCCTTAATTCCATCCTTTTCCATCTTGTCTAAAGCCAAGTCAATTGCTGGAAATTAAAGAAACGGACTTTGTAAAGTACCGATGACACATTTTGTAGGTCTGGATCTCTTTCTTTAAATCTCCTGTCCAAAGCAGGTATTTTATTAGGAATTGTGTCCCCTGTGAGATGATCAAAACCATCAGTTCACCTGTCTGCATTTCTTATGTGAATACTTGACGTCTAATGCATGAAATAAGAATTTAGCTTTCAAAACGAGCTTGGCCACTAAAGGCACAGAAAAGATGTGGAGGGGCTGCTGTAGCTAATTTACCCTGTGGGACAAGAGGCAGCACGGCCAGAGATACAATTTTTTAGTCTATAACTTTTCCCAAGTGTGGCCCACACATACAGGATAAATAGACAAGGATTCCAGTCCACCCTAAGTGAATAGTTCAGGGACAAGTCCTTAATCTGTTCCTGTGTATAAACATAAAGTCTTTTTTTGACATTCTGAAACTACTGGGTGAGACCTGAAGACCAAAATTAGCTTCAGTTCATGTGCCTTTCCTGATTGTCCAGAAAGAAAGGTGGAGGCACAGGCAGGATAAATTACATTTTTTATTTGTTGTAATTCATTGCCTGGGAGAAACCTATCAAGCAAAGTATTTAATGCAATTTTCAGAGACAACAAAGGCTTGCAAACAGCATGTCCTCTTGGCTCCAATGTCCTCTCAGCTCTCCCTCTACTTCCTGGAGTCCAGAGGAAAATAAAAGTAAAAATACTTGTAAATAACAAATTCATACAGGGTGAATCCATCCTTTGAAGTAATGTCAGAAATCCTTCATTCTTTTCTAAGGATCTTAACAAAATAGCTGGTATATGTTTAAATTCTGTCATTTTTACAGACCAGTAAACAGTGGAGAAAGAAGTGGGAGCACTTTTTTGCACACTGTCACTGTGTGTAGTCAGCTGACATTTGGGCAGCTTAAGCCATGACCAGCTGTGGATGCAGACATAAATTGCTTTATCCCCAAGCCAAACCAGACTTTGTTTTTAATTACTAGAAGGCATGTCTGTGTAGACATAGCAGGCAGGTTTAAAAGGAATACAGGCTAAAACAAAGGAGATTCCCAGGCTTGTGCTGCTATCTGGTGGAGCTGGCTACCTCAAGGTAGCAGACTGGAAGCAGGAGCTTCCTACCCCTCCCAGTGCAGTAGCTATGCTAATTCCTGCTATGCCAAAGGCAGCATCCATCTCAATAGGCATAACATCTTGTTAGACGATGTCTGATCCTTGGTTGTGTGTAGTTGTCAGCAGCCTTGAGGGTGAGATGTGAGTTTTGAATTAGAGCATAGATTTTCCTTTTTGCCTCAGTGTGGTGTTAAGGGAACAAATTCTCCCTTTGAAGTGCTCAGATAATCTTTGGTAAGTAGAGGATCCCAAAGCCACATAAGGAATCTAATCTTTCCTGCCTTCTTCCATTCCTCCCAATCTAGCCCATCTCTCCCTGAGGAAGAGCTGTATGGCTGTGCACTGATCACTGTTCCCCACAGGCCAGCACAGATGTGATTTCTGTGTGTGTGGTGGCTTTTAGGTGTGCTGCCCCTGGCCTGGCTGGGTGTAAATCCTTGCAGGCTTGGTGTTTCCTCTCTTTAGACTTTTTCATTTCAAAGTGAAAGAAATGATTGTTGTAGCAGGTGCCACTTCACTAGAGCTGTGAGAGAGAAGAAGGAAATAAAGAGATTCGAAAGATAATTTCTGTGTCACTGTACTCAAAAACACTGAGAATCACTTGGAACTGGGAATGGGAGGATTGAAGAGTCAGGATCTAAAATAACATCAAGCAGATATCCTGAGAAGCAAGGAGGACATGGGCTGTCACTCAGAAGATCAGGCAGCAAAAAGGCATCCTGCCTTGATGTTACAAAAGCCAGATGGCTTCTCATGAATATCATACATATTACTTAAACTCAGCTTCTTCAGCTGATGAACTGCTTTAATACAGAGCAGCTAGTCTAATGATATTTTTGAGGATGGAAGTGCAATAAAAATTATGAGCATGCAAACTCCTAGATTGGTCCAAATTACTTATAACTTTTCACAGTCTAAGCTTCTGTCAAGTTTAGTTTCATTGCTTCTAAAAATGATATTCTAGATTGGAGTGCTAAAATGGGGAAAGCTGTCATGGAAGGAGAAATTTCTGCTATTCAGTTCCCTATTTTTTTCTAAACAAATTTTATTTATTCTGCTGGAGCTTAGGTCATTTCATTTTGAGGGACTGTGGTATGCATTGGTTATGACACTGACAACACCTCATACATAATGAAAAACTCCCTCTAGATTCCCCAAATATCTTGAATAATGTTTTTTCTTTGTTATGGATCCTCACTCACACAGAAAAGCTCATGATAAATTCGTAAATAACTGTTTACCATTTTTCAAATGTATGTAGATATAAACCTAATAAGAGTTACAATAAAAAAGAAACAATACTTTCATTTTATTAATGATGATATTTGGAGAGTATATTCTCATGTTTTGGGCTATGAATTCACCATTTACGCTACATTCCATTAAATCTTTTGGTGGAATGGCTACTTTAACAGCCACAGGAAAAAGCTCAGACTGAAATTCAAGACCCAGCAATGAGGGAGAAATTGCTAAAAATAGTCAATGATTGACAACCACTGACAGTCTTGTAGGCTCAAGCAGATGTTTCAGAATATCTTCTTGTAAAAATACTGCCTTGTTGGATGGACAGATAAGTATATGCAAATAAGAGCTCTTTTGAACATACTAAAATCACCAAAAGCATCCCATGCCTTCAGTATCTGCTGAAGCAGACCATGGTTGAGGCACTTGAGAAGAGACACAACATTTCATTCTTCTACAGCAAACAGACATTTTGCCTCTTCTTTATCTTTCTTTTGCATTATACAGCTGCCTTATTGCAACAGTGGTTCATCTTGCTGGAAAATAATTACTAAAAGTACCAAAGTTAGATCAAAGATTAATTTATGCTCTTCATTCATATATGGATATTCTTTGCTCAGTGAATAAATGTTTAAGTTTTACGTTGCGTCCCCTTTTGAATGAAAATTTTTATAATGTCAATTTTTAAGTAATCTGGCTCCAAAATATGTATGAATGCATGTATGTCTGATATGGAGACTTGAACCAGTTAACTCATGTAGGAGTTAGTGGTTTTGAATGTAAAAATAAAATCTCAGGTGTTTTAAACTACATCTATTATTTTTTTATTAGAGCTTTTATTTATATATTTCTATAGAAATATTGCTTATGCTTTTATGCAATGGGCATCTCTTTAAGAGGTAATCCTTCATTGGCTTGTGTAATTGGAAAGGAAAATGTTTGCTAGCAAAAGAGAGTCATTACTTTGGCTCTTAATTTCCTGTTTATATTTGAATTGATAGGTGTTTTCTCATTACCATCAAGAAAGAAGTTGATCATCTATGAATAACTCATTTACACTGTAATCACAAAGCTGCAGCAGATTGCAACTTATGATTCAAAAAGATACTCAGGTCTCAGCAAATTGGGTGGCCCAAATCCTGCCCATAACCTCATGCCAGAATGAACCAAAGAGCAAGCCAGCAATCTGTGTGGGATTATCAAGATTTGGCTGGGTATTCAATACAGGATAAATTATTTATTACTGTAGCATTATTGTTTCATTTTGTAATCTCACTATTTCCTACCAGAATTCACTGACAGAAGCGTTTAAAAACATATTTATCTTTATGTGACGTTGTATTTAAGTAGAACCTTGACTTTCATTTAAATATTCATGTTTCAAGTGTTTCTTTTGCTGCAATTTGCTTTAATTTTTATTTACTTTTGCACTTGTTTTCCTAAAGATAGTAAGATAAATGAAAGGTATTTGAGCACCTCATTCTCATTGATTTATAAGGAAGAAAGTAGGAAGGGATGTTGGAGGATTTGGCCTGAAGTCCTTTACATGTTTACAGAAGCCTTAGAAGAGCATTGACGAGAAATTCACAGCTTCTTGTCATAGCTGTGCTGTGGCAGCAAGTCTGTTTTGAATAGACCATATCTTAAAAAAAAAAAAGGCAGTTTCATCTACATGTTAATTTTGTATTTAGCTTTTAATTATTGTTTTACATTGATGTCACAAGTAAGAACCAAGATTTCTTTGATGAGTCAAAAGACCATTCATTAGCAATCAGATTCAACCACATTCAGTAAATCCTATATACCAGTCATCAAAACTGATAGGGCTTTCAGGATAAAGCTGAAGCTTTTCATAATTTTTGAAAACCTCTCTTCTTTTTTACAGTAGGATAGACCTGATAGTTTAACAGATCAGCATTTCTCTGAGAATCTTCTATCCAAAAGGCAACTTTGAAAAAACGTGACATCTAGTTAGTACAAAGTGTCACCTGAATCATTTATGTAACATTCCTCCCACCATACTGCTCATAATATCTTCAAAAAAGTGGGTGAAGAACTACAACAAAAGTGATAATGGAAGAGAAAAGCCTGAGATATGAAATGACAGCACAAGAGGTACAATTTATACTTCACCTTGTCTAAAGGATTAAGCCAAAGCATTTTCAGGTCATAAGCAAGACAGAAATATTTATGTAAGACAAACAGCAGAACTGTGGTTTTAAAATGTAGCAATTATGCATTTACACTGTTGTACACCTGTATGCATTAGTCAAATAACCATGGTGTTTACCCACAAATAGTATTGGACAAAACCAAACTAGGCTCATGTTCATGAGAAATTTTTTTGGTCATCATGTTTAGTAGCAAAATGATGACATTTGGAGAAGGCAAATTTGTTCTATTTGTCAGCTTCACAGAAGAGGAAATAGACATTAGTGATCAGTTCTTTGTTGATGTTATGGTCACCATGTCAATGGGAGCTAGAGTGTCACTGGATCTTATAAAAAGTTCAAATGCTGTTCTGTGTTGGTTATCACTCTGCCAAAGAAGCTTTCACTGTACTCTGCATATTTGATTACATGTGCTTGTACAATACTGGCTTTACTTAGATTGAAACAGAAATTCATCATAAGTAATCTCAAGACAACTGAAAATTAAATTTTAAGACCTAAATCTTATCTGTCTTTATATTCTTATAAATTGAGGTTAATACCTCCAAAGTCAACATAATCAAGGAAAGAATGTGCCTTTAAGAGGTCTGCACAAGAACAAGCTGAGAGTTGATTTTTCACTTTGCAAATGCCTGTGCTGCAAAATCCATGTCACTGAAGGCACAGATTTTGAAAAAAAAAGGTATCACACTTCTCTACAGTGTTTTTCAATGAAAATTGTTTTTATACCTTCTCTATCCCAGTGGAGATAACTTCTTCCATTCCTAGAACAAATCTCCAAGACTTCTACCACAAGACTGGTGCTCTCACTCTGCACGTTCAGCACGGAGGCTCTTTTCAGAGACTCACCTGCCACAAACAACAGGTCAGCCAATCTAGGATGTCCCACATGAATTTGCCAAGCAGAGTTAGGGACATATTTAATCTAGAGCAATACTTCAATAAAGGCCATTTTGTTCACAAGAGTCTGAAGCTGCAGGCTCTCTCCATCATGCCTCTCATGACTGCATCTTTGGTTCATGCTCATTCTGATGCCTGAGGGCATTTATTGTTAGGGACCCTTCAATTCTGGAGCCCATGGGCTCCAGCACCTCCACCTGAGCCCAGCCCTGAGCTGCTGATCTGTCTCTTGGTTAAGGTGACTGTTACACTTATGTTTAGCCGTGTCTCCTGTTGCCTCTGGCTGGCAGAGTCCCAGGGTCCCTGGGCTCCCTGAATGATCCTGGACTTGGTTCACTCCTGGACATGCCTGTGTGGACCCATTTGCAGCACATGGCTTTGTTTGTCCCGCTGAGCTCCTGTGGGACTGTGCTGTGGTGGGTGAGGACACTTCCGTGCCAGGGCAGCTCCTGCCTCATCCCCTATCGTGGAGCACCCCTCCTTCTGCTGCTCCTTGAAAGAAGAAATGTATGCTATAAGTTTCTCTCCTCTTTCCACAACAGGCTCTCTTCAGAAAGAGAAGGTGGAAGCCAGAATGTTCTAAAGTTATTTCTTTGATATATGGCTGCATTATAATGCTGTTGTGATATATGATTTAAATTACATGAAGGGATGGAAAACAAAATAATAAAACATCGTTGGCATGTTTTAGTGTGCACTACTGTGATCCACAGTTAGCTGACAAAATAAGACCTCAGGGTGGGGTGTTTATATTAATTTAGTTTTAATACCCTTTTGTGCTTTACCGTTTTACTTTATTTTCCTCAGTTAAGTTTTGTGCTTTGTCACAATGTTCCTTGTCTTCCTCCATTAGCTGTAGTCAGGAGTTTATAACCAGCAGGTTTTTCTACTGTAATTTTGCAGTTCTGCTCCAGCATCGTAAAACTAGGAAGCAAAACAGCACTTCTCTGTATACCATATACTAACTCAATCTACACAATTAACAGAGGAATGGACTTCCATGGTCTCAACCATAAATAAGAATTGTCCACCCCAGTAAGGCTTTCTCTATTTATATACATATAAAAATATTTTTCACACACTTCCACCACCAATTAGAGGATCCAGAATGTCTGGACAAGATTGACTGTGAGAGTAAATATACCTGACCTGCTGAACAACATGGATGTAGGGGAATTACACCTTTTTAGCACTGAAGAGAGTTTGTCATCAAGAGGCATCGTGTCAACAAGAGGCTCATGGCATTGCCTGCCCTCCTGCACCTGCCACTATTTGCATCGCAGCTGTCATGACACTTGCAATGGTGTGTTTTCTAGCTATTGATATACCAGCTATTGAAAATAATATATTTACTTCAAAGCAATCATCCAGTGCAAAGTATGCAGGCAGGGTAGTATCTGTACTGACAATGATACCTGATCCTGTCACAGAACAGTAATCTGTTTTAGTCTTATGATCAGTAATTCAGTATGGTATAATCAATAAAACTACTCATAGTTACATCCTTGCTTTCCCAACAGATGAATCATTAATATCTATCTATACTGATCTATAACATTTTATGTGACAGACATCATTAACAGTAAACATTCAGCATAAGGAAGAACTGTGTTATGTATCACAAAGCTCTGAGTTTTAGATGTTAAAGCAACAGTTTTAAAGCATGTTTTCATAGTTTAACAACAATTTGAAAAACCACCTCAGTTTTCCTTACTGTGAGTTTGTCTTGGTGATTAATGTGTTTTATTACACCTTGGTTACAACCTCAAATTTAGAAAATGAAACCAGTACAAACTTTGGTTGCCCTGTGTTTAACAAAATGCTTCCTTAAGTTGTGTAATAGAATATTCTTGACTGGGATATGGGCAGTTGGCATTTCTCATGAAGGATTTTTGCTAATTAAGAAAAATTTGATCTGGTGCCTTATGGCTTGGATTTACAGACAGCAATGCAGACACCATGAAGATTTTTCACTCTTGTCACCTCTTTTCTGACAACAGCTCTGAAGTGAGAAGTAGATTACAAGGGATTCTTCTTATAGTCACTGGTCTGCTTTCTATTGGTTGTTGGGGTTTTCCAGTCTTTTACATACTTCACATTTTAATAAATCTGATACAGTAAAAGACAATGCACTGTTCAGTCAAATGTCACTATTATCTTGCTCTTCTCAAGCCTGTATTGTAAAAGGGATTGAGGAAACCATATTGCTTGCTTATAAAATTATCTCACAGATTTCTCTTTTAGATACACTTCTGTATATACCTCAGAAATTTTTAAACTATGAAAAATTGATGTTATTTTAATATTTTAATGATCAAAGCATGAATCTCTTTGGATAAGAAAATGGCTATTCTCTCATCATCCTCTATACCATGCTGGTGTGCTTTCCTCTTTCATTTCACATTTTGTCCTTAGATTTCAGCTTAGTTTAAGCTGCAGCACTGACAGGTATAATCTAGATTGCTAGAAATTTATGCTGCTTCAACACCAAGAGCCATGAAGCTGTACTGTATTTTGGGGTCTGCTCTGGATGGGCTGTTTTGTTCTCCTATTTTAATTAACAATATAAGTGTATTATAATACTACACTAAGGTCCTTGTGAAAGTTAGGAATATTGAAAAGAGAAGAAATTATTCTAAGTGTACATTAGAAAGAAATATATATTTTTACTAAAAAAGACCCCAAAAGATTAAGAATTAGGGTGGGTGGTTTTTTTTCCCCCAGTCTTACTTACCTCTTTGCATTAAAAGATATCAAGACTGGCCCAAAACACTTTGAGTACAGGTATCCCTGAAGTACCAGGATTCATCTTACAGATGTATCACTAATTTCAGCTATGGTGGATTTGACATTTGATTCTGCATTTTTTAATTTATTGTAAATTATGTACACTTTAGTTAGATGTGCATAGATGTGTGATTAATGCTTTCAAAAGAGGTATGTTTTTGTTTGAATGGTTATTCAAATATGTGGGAATGTAGTATATGAAATACCTGTGTTTGATTAGAACAGATTGTGTTTCCTGTTCCTTCTTTCCAAGGAGAGTACTAAGCAAAAGTTGGCTGAAATTATTTCCATAAGCCAAGGATACAAATGTAAAAGAGACCTTAGGCTCCAGGTGCCTGGGACCACAATATTGCTTTTGAAGTTACTTACCCAAAGTCAATATTTAACTGTTATAGTATTTATGTAAGTTTTTTTCCCAAATTTCCCCTAAACCAGGACACTATGCATCACTGCCCTGATTTATTTCTTTGCTATAGGCAAATTTTATTAGATACTCTAAAGCTGAACATAAAATCTAACAAAGTTTTTGCAAGTTCCTGCAACCAAAGTGTAATTATCTAACTTTGTACAAATACACATCTAACATTGAGAATAACAGCACAGAAGCTAAACTAATTCTGTTTTTTTTTAGCAGAACTTCACTCTGACAAAAAAGGGAATAGTAAATTGGTGCAGGAACAACTGTAAATCAGAACTTGTCAAGCTTCAGGAACAAGTATAATCCTTCTGAGGGATTTTTCTGTAGAATCATTTAAGTTGGAAAAGATCATCATGTCCAACCATTAACCTAACACTCAAGTCCACCACTAAACCACGTCCCTAAGTACAACACAGTCAAACCTTTTAAATATCCAGGGATGGTGACTCAAAAGCTTCAGCTGGTTCCAATGCTTGCCAACACCTTATCCAATTTAACCTCCCCTGGTGTAACTTGAGGCCATTCCCTATTGCTTGTTTCTTAGGAGAAGAGACTGGCTCCCATCTGGATCATCCTCCTTTCAGAGAATTGTAGAATGATGAAGTCACCTCTTTTCACCAGGCTGAACACCCCCAGCTCATTCTGTCACTCCTCACAGGACTTGTGCACCAGAACCTTCACCAGCTTCCTTGCCCTTCTCTGGACATTTTCCAGCCTCTACTAGACAAAAATATGTTGTACAACACTTCCACTTTCTATAGTGATTCTGCTCTCTAATGTCTTCTATTTCTACATAGGTTTCTTCCTGATCTTTACCCATGTAGCATGGCTTGGACAGTCCAAAATGAAAAGCAAGGTATGCTCTAGCTGGGACTCTACTATTTCTAGCCAATTATCAGATCAGTTTTTACAAACTAAACAATATCAGATCTCATCAGGTGGCTAGAAGACTGCCAAGAAACACACAACATTACAGCAGGGGTTTTAGTGACTCAGGAGCTGGGACCCCTCCCTTCCACGTCAGTAACAACCTGCTGATGGGGCCTTGCAGCACAGTTATTATATACCATTTGGATTCAAGAGGTCTATGTGTATTGTGTCTTTCCTAGCAGCTTTTATAATGCCCATGACCAGCAGCTATGTCTTGAAAGAATTTATTTCTTCATAAAATTGTTCGTTCCCAGAGTCAATAATATTTTGGTCTCATAATTTTTTTCTCCAGAAGTTTGTGTGCTCATCTGAAAAGAACAAAACACCTGAAGTATTACTGAGTTTAAAGTCATCAACTTCTTGTCTTACAGCTATGAGGACAAAAAAAAGAGGATATTTTTGTTCAGGTAGATTTTCATGCAGGCCACTAAAATTTAGCAAACACAGAAGATTTCTACTGAATTTTATGTTACATAAAAAATATTTTAAATTAATCATTTTGGCCATAAGAACTCGGAGTAGTTGTCTACATGGAGGAATAAAATTGATTGTTCTTCCAAAGAGAAACACTCTAAATCAAAAATGCTTTTGCTTTAGGGCCTTTTCTCAAGGCTATTAATATAAATGCTGATGGAGCTGTGACCACTGAGAATAAAGGAAATCCTGCCTCTAGATGGTTGGTTAGTAAATCCAAATAGAACTTTGATGTGTAAGATCATTATAGGTTACCATTTCCTTCTCAGTGTTTCAGGAAACATGTGTCTGATCCCTTGAGGTTACCCCACTGCTAAATATATGTCCTCATAAAGCTTGATTATGGTTTTATTAATGTTTTTTGTGTTATTGTTCATCCTGCTTAGGATCAACTTTATGGAACACAGACAGTAATACTTCTAAAAGCAAAGAACAGTAGGAAAGAGCCATGCTTTTAACTCATTTAGAAACCCCAGAAGAGATCTGAAAACTCAATCAATTTTTGGACAAGTAAAAGAATCTGTTACTCCAATGTTTTAAAACCTAAGGGGGGACTCTCAGGTGTACCTGTTCAGCATTACTTTCAGTAATGGTAATATTCAAGTGACTCAGATGAAAAAGTTTCAGCTATTTTATCCTAAGTTGCATGAAATTCAACATTTGATGTTCTGGTTTACTTGAAGGAAAGGTAGGGAATGGGGACCAACACTTCTAATACACAGGTTATTTTTTATACAATGTTTTAAATATGATTATCTATGATTCCATAAGGAAATACTACTGCACTTTTGTCCACGTTTTGCTTTCTATTTCTTGAGCTTGAAGAGCTGTTCTAAGAGAAATCAAACACTGCGATCAACCCCTTGCCTAGGTTAAAGTGGTGTTTTTTTGACTTTTAAAAGGTAAACCACAGTCCATACTGAGGAATTTTTTCCCTGTGAATAGATACCTTAATTTGATCCTGAAGCACTCAGTCCTACAAGCTGAATTTTCTTTTTTTAAAGAAACATCATTTTTTATGTTTTTGCTTTTAAAGAACACTTTCTGGGGAAACATATACTTGAATATTCCAAGTTTATTAATATTCTAAAACAGTGGAATAGAATGCAGAGTTTTTTTCCTATTTTTTTTTAGGGGGAATAGATTGAACTGCTTGCTTCTCCTTCAATTTAAGACTGATGTCCCAAAGTACTAATCATTGTTAATATAAGAATATAAACTTTGGCAATATTTGGAAGTCAAAGCAAATAATTGTTCCTCAATAATGAATAAACTGAAAGAGGCGATTTGTTTCTCTACTCTTCCTCATGGAGGGGCATTTCACTGCCTGTTGACTGCCAGAACTAAGAAAGGGAGACTTCTAAATGTCCTAACATTCTATAAGGAATCACAGCTGATTTGCACTACAACAGAAAGAGAAGGAGGAAATACAAGGTAAATGAATTAGAATTGTCTAGTTCTATGGTTTGCCCTAATCTCCAGGACAAGCATGGTTGAGGGGCACCTTATTTTAAAATGCTTTCTCATTTACTATGGATTGTGATCAGGAAAGGATCTCACTTTCTGGTGAACTTGGAAGAAAAGTTTGTAAATCAAAGGTGCCCTTGGTTAGCTGTAAATTGGCATCTCTGTGGATTTGCATTTGAAGGGCTTCAGAGAAAGAAGCCAGTGTGATCACCCCTTTAGGATTACACACACCTTAAAAGAGCATTTAACATTGTAGGCCAAGTGCTACCTAACAATAAGGAAAGTCCCCGAATTTTGCACTTACTGTATTCTTATCAATCTCTGGGGTTTAGTTGTGGGAGTTTTCTTCCTATTTGAATACATAACTCTGCAATATCTCTTGTTACCTGCAATATGTCAACATGAATCACTACACCTGATGAAGACTTAGATAAGGACCAATGTTTCAAATCTGGCAATATTTGTCTATACATAGACTAAAAGAATGAGCAGCTATCTTTTTCTTCAGATCCTCCTATAGAGAATACATTTCCATGGTCTCTCAGGATATTAAAGTACCAATTCTGAAACACTTTTAATTTTCTTTTTTGGAGGGAGAATCATATGAAAGGAAACAGTAGCAAAATAGCCCTTTTTAAAGTGTGAAAACAGCTTTATGGATTTGTTAGTTTTATTTTATGAGAGAATAATAGCATAAAGGCCTGAAAGGCAGATAGAAGAACAAATTTAAATAGAACATATGCAGTTCTTTTGTAAACCCAACAACCAAAAATTTTGTTTACAGTCTTATACAATGCCTTAATGAGGACTTTTTCCCTTTTTTAAAAGAAGGAAAGAACAGTATTAATAATTTCTTATCTAGAGAGAACTACATTAAAACTGTTACAGTTAATGCCATAGCCAAATAGCCAAAGCCCCTGAAAACCACAGAATTTAAGTAAAAGTGTCATTCAGTTTCTGGCTATTCTCAATATAAAAAATGAGATTGAAGAAAAGTGCACTCAACTCCCCATATCCTCTTTTATCACCCTCTTGACTTACACTTTTGTTTTCTAGATTTCCAAAAAGTGCACTCAAAGTGTGTAGAGCTTTCACTTTCCATTAGATTTGATTTTTTTTCCTGAGGACTAAAAAGCAAACTCACCTCAATGTCATATGGCTCCCAGATACATACTCAATCATTCTCTCCATATCCATTTAGAGGGATCATAAATGCTGCCTATTTTCATGTTACAGCTGGTCCATTAAAAATGGGCTTATCTTTTTGACTGGTTTAAGTTGATCATCCTTTTTGCTTTTATGTATATATCCTTTTTACTAAATAGCAATATATTGGTCATGGTATTAAAAACTTCAACTATAAATTCACAAGATTTCGTTAAAGCAATGTCAGTATTCAGCAAATAGGCAGCATTTCAATATTGTTAGATAACTCCTACTTTTTTTTGCTGTATATTCAATAAAGAAAAATATTAGTATTTCTTTTTTTCTCATATATCACTAATTCTTTAAAGGTTTTAATGTACTTAATGTGGTTTAAGCAATTTCCAATTTTAAGATTCTTTTCAATTTTAAGTGAATTCAGCACAATAAGAAATAGCTGTGAGTATTCTGTAAGATGATTCATCATTACAAAATATTATTGATGAAATTAAACCAAAGTGTTTTAAGTGGGCATAGATCTTTACTACATAACAAACTATATCTTAGACTTTTTATTGCTTCTGTCATGAAGAAAAGTCATTGTCTTGAATGCTTTAGTGATAATCTTCATGCATCCACCACACACAGGACAAAGAATTTTATGTCTTCCCTTAATAATTGGCGTTCATTTCATTGGGTTTGACTGAAAAAGAGGAAAAAAATTACTGAAGCCACTAGATCATGTAACTCAAAGAAAAGGAAGCTCCACAGGAATTGGACACAAAGGAAAAAAAAAAAAAACCCAAACAAACCAGTATGTTTAGTTTCCATTGGAAAAGGTATGGTTGTGCTTCCAGGCATAAGATAAGTCAGTGACAAGGTTTAGGAAGACACATTTTTGTTGTTTAACTGTGGTCACTATAGCCTGGATGGACCATTGTCATCAGTAGGATGACAAGGAGGTACTGTGGTCTTTAATAAGGCCTGAAAATTATAAAAGCATCTGCTCTGTGCTGTTAGCAAACCTACTGTAACCATGGCACTAAGCCCAGGTCAGATTAAACAGTATCCCTGTACTCCAGTTTGGGCTCTCAGTTCAACTATGTGACCCTGAATAGGAAAGAAAGTATTATTTTATTGGTTGGAAACTGGATTCTTTCTCTGGAACACAACCTGGTGGCCAAGGGAAACAGTACCTTGAATATTTGTGTGTGGCATATGCCAGTAAGAGGTTTGGAGTAGTTGCTGAGTGCCTTCTGAGAGCGGAGCCTATGCTGGATGGGTGGCTGGAGAAAAAGAGGTGGTCTGATAAATAGACTAGCACAGGATAAATGGAGAAACACAGAGGTGCAAGCTTGGAGAAATGCAACAAACGTTTTTTGTTGTTGTTTAAAATATAATGTTTCTGAGATTAGAAATACGGTAATATATTAAGTGCTTAATTAATCAATTTGAAGATTTACAAACAGGAAATGTCATCTCCAGCTCTTTGAAGACAAAATTACATTTCATAATCTTATGAATTAAGAATGAAAAGAAATAAACACAAACGCAGATAATAGTAGGTAGAGTTTATGTAGATAGAGTAGTTATGAAGATAGAGTTGATGTATTATTTATTTATATATTATTACATTAAAGCATTTTTAATTTAAGTCTTTTCTATATCAGGTGTGAATCTCTTTTAAATGGGAATAGACTACTGAATGGCATTAAGGATCACAGTTCTATGAAGTTTGGAATGAAACCACACTGCTGCTATTTCACTCCCAGCAAGCTGCTGCTGGCATTTTATCTGTGCAGTGTTGACTGTCTTTTCACATCTTGTGCTATTAAATTGGCAATTTAACAAAAATCAGAAAGCCCATGATTCATAAACTGGTATGTATATTGTAGTATATGAAGCATTTTTCTGGAAATGTAGGAAATCAGGGATATAAAGCTAAAGTATCCATTTAAATGAGAAAGAAATAAGTAGAAACATTACTCATTAAATACATTTTATAAAAGAAATGTCTCACTATCCTTTTGTGTGACTCATGAAGTCACCATCAACCAGCTTGTAACCTGTAATTACATAGCATTTCTTTGCCAACCCGGGGGTGAAAAATACATAGCTGGAATTTTATTAACTCTGACTTGAGGGACTGCTAAAGGATATTGGACTTTATGGTTGTGATTTTGAAAATAACATATCAATTTGCATAACTAAATATTTGCATTTTCACATGGGGATATTTTCAAGCCCACTTTTGAAACAGCAAGGTTCCTACCTGTTGAAAGTGAGTCACTTTTAAGCCTGTTCAATGATTTCCAGTGTCTAAATGTGAATCTACCATAGAATAATTCAGAAATCCTTTATCAAAAATATATTGAACAACAGAAGTATGTGTTTCTTACAACCATGAGGTGACATTTTTGCTTATAATAAACATGTAGTGTAACTATGGGTATTTTCATTATGCATATGCATGATTTATTTTATTTAAAAGCAGGATATATTAATCAAAATACAAAATTCTTCTTTGTTTCCTTGTTATATTTCAGATGCACTTTCTCCTGTTTACTTGGGTCACAGATTGCAAATGAGAACAGTCATCTTTTCTTCTGTTTGCTAATTTATGTCTTTGTATTGTTATTGCCATCACCAAAGTTTGAAAGATCCCTTCAGTTATTTTTTTTAATACTGACTTAAACTAAGGAGCTTTCAATATTAACTGCTATACTTTTTCCAAAATATTCCACTCTTTCACAACTCATTCCCTCAAACATCTTCTTTAAATTACTTTCTATGCCTCCCTAAACCATACCCCCAGGGAAATCTTTCACATTTCTATTTCAATATCTGATGACAAGATGAAAAGCAGTATGCAAGGTAAGGATAGAACACTAATTGATATAAATGTGGAATGACAGTAATGGTCTCTGTCTCAGCCATGGCTGGAGACTGTGTAATGAAAAACCTTCCACAGTTAATATTTTTGTCCCTCTAGTAATATTAGCTAAGATAATGTTTTAATAGATTTTTGAACAGGAGTCTTAGTTCTGCTATGCAAAATTGAAATACGCTATGGAAGACTTTTTTTTATCTTTGCAGCATTTCTAGGGATTTATTTTTTCCAGAAACATGAAAGGAAAAAAATATTGGCAATTTTCATTGTAATGAGTCCATTTCAAGAAGTACTGAATGGTTTATTTATTATTCATTTCTAGCTTCTCAAGAGATTTCAGAAGTTTTATTCAAAATTAGAATTTCTTTTTCATGAATACAACTTCATGTGTGTATGTAATGGTAACGGAGAAAACTGAAAATTAACTTTTCTGAGTCAAGCACTGTGACTGTAATATGAAAAGATAGATGAAGCAACATTAATTGCTTCTGTGGTAAGAAAAATTTGTTCTAGCAAGGTGTGAAAATAATGCAGTTTTGTCTATTACTTTACTTATTGTTAGAAGTGGATTTTGTATTTTAAAACATTCTTGTTGTTTGACATATTGCTAATGAACTATACCAGAATAACAGAGGTTTCTGCCATACAACTCTGAGATATGAGAGACAGAGTAAATCCCATCACACATCAGAAGGACCCCACCATTGGAAATCACCATCAGTGAAGATGAGAACAGGGAGAACAGAAAAAGGAAAGATAGAATTGTCAAGAGTCTTCCAGGTGACCTGCAAAATTTGGCTCTCCCCCCCTCTTGACTTTAGGTCTTTCTACATCTTATAGACCACCCAGGCCAGTTTGGAAGAAGCAGCTGTGCTGCACAGCAGCTGGGGATCAAGCTTCTCTCTACCTGCACGCACAGGCTTAATCACTGCTTCCCAGCTCCTCCCTGGAAGACTCTTGATTATACTTTATTTCTGGAGGAAGAAAAGGATAGCTGCTTCATAAATGGAAATTTGTTTAAAATGCATTGAAATATCTATTGGTCTAATAATACTGTACTAAGGACCTTTGCAAATTTGACAAGTCTTTCCAAGTGATGTTTTCTCAGATATGCTTTAAAAGTTTAGGTTGGTTTTGAACATCTGGGATTTAGGTTTTCAGATACTAATAGCGTGATCGAATTTCAATGCCTGTTCATTAGTTTATATTCCCCCATATTAAAAGATTATCTTGCCAAATTTAAAATCATACTTAAATATTTCAAGTAAACCAAATAATTGTTAGTCTCTCTAAAATGGTATCTTGCCTCCCCATTTTAGATATCCAGAACAGTATTCAGTGTTCTTAGCTTCCAAACAGAGACCATGGAAGAAACACAACCTGGAAAATTTCCGCCTAAATGCCTGAAGACTGGCAATATGATAAGCAACTAGAAAACAGCATCCTGCAAGGAACAGAAGGTAAGGTGACATTACACATGCTGCACCTGTGCTGGCTGCTACAGAAAAAGCCACACACTCTTTTTAATTGTATGGAAGATTTTACTAGTTTCAACATTACCTAAACCTCATTAAGATAAAGGACTTTAAAATGTGTGTTAGGAGGATGCATTGCCACAAACAATAGTAAGGAAGTCCATTAGCCACCAAACGAAGATCTGAAACCACACTTCTCTGTGGTTTGAAAAGCCAAAGCCATTCTTAAAATACAGTCATATTCAGAGAATCACAGAGTGGTTGAGGTTGGAAGGGACCTCTGGAGATCATCTGGTCCAGCCCCCTTGTTCAGGGCCAGCTAGGGCTGGTTGCCCTGGGACATATCCAAATATCTTTTGAATTGGTCTTCAATTAGATTTTTTTCCTCTGATCACCACCCCCAGGGCTTGGTTGTTCAGCCAGTTGTCAATCCACCTCCTTGTCTGCTCTTGCAGCCCATGCACCAACAGCAAGGATGGTAGTGCTGTGTGAGCTCACTGGTGTGCTCCAGCTCCATTGCTCTGCTCAAATGACTGCTGAAACTCTTTATGGTAAAACAACCATAAGCACGGCTTAATTTGCTTTTTTTCTGAGGTTTATTCTGCTAGAGTGCTGTAAATCAAAGAACCTGTCACTGAACACACCTTTGAAAGAGGAAATTAAGTTAAATATATTCACTCATTCAAGGGAAAGCAGAATATGCAGGTGGCAGCCAGCATAATTAAAAAGCTCTCATGAAGAGATGTACAGGAAGTACAAACGATCCTCCTCCTCCAACAATTTTGGACAGAACAGGCAAGAGCAGTCTTCCACTCCAGAGACAAAAATTTCAGGCACTAACTTAGCTATTAAAATTATTGTAAGTAAAATATTAGCTAAAATGACTTTTTCTTACCCATTTAGAAACAAGCATGAAGTATGTATGTATATATATATATATATACACACACTCGTACATGTTTTACTAAGTGTTGGTTGACTGTCACTTAGGCAAGGTGCTGGCATTACAGGTGTTACTGTTTAAAATATTAACAGTGATGAAGAATAGCTTGGTATTGATGTTTAAATTTATATTTTGAACCTCCAAAAGCTTCACCAAGATGTTCACACAGATATGTGTAATTTCACAAAATCATTGAGCAAAAATGGAAAGAGCACAGTTTTGAACTCTTTGCAGTAAATGAGGCAAGGTAAGTTCAGGTTACCTTGCCCACAGGTGAGTTTTCTGGATATCTGGGTTTAAGCACCCAAGAACTTGATGAGTATGAAGAGGATCAAGCTGGAAGGACTTCTAGGAATTAGCAGGTATCTCTTCCTTCAGGCAAAGGCAGCAATGAAAACCAATCGATAAGAAAATATTTTGGAAACTCATGCCCCCTTGTGCTGCTGTATGGTATGAGACTGGTTTTTAAATAGCAGTGAGTAGATCAGCCTGCAAACACCCAGCTGAATACCCAGTTCAACATTTCTTCCTTAGAAGGCAAACTGATGGCTGTAAAATGAATGTGGACAAGGATGTATCGCAGAGATGGCCTGAATTTCACATGGAGAGGCAATTAAATACCAGACAGGTCACCTGCTGATGCAGTGGATTGGATTCCAATGGCTGCCCATTGGCCTTTCAGAAAGACATCCACATCTATTACAAACATTGTGCAGCAGTCAAACTGAGGAAGAAGGTGTTACATAGAGCTATTTTGCTGGTAGGTTAGACCAAATGACAGCTGTTCTGCAGCTCACAGAAGTCAAAAAGCTTTTTAGTGTTCCAGTATCCACTTCACATACAGAATATGAAGTGTCTGTCTCTAACTCTTCAATGGTTACAATTGAAACAAAGAACCACAAAACAAGTATTAAAATGCTTGAGCATAATTGACCTTGATGGGCTGAAAAAGGACAGAAGGAGCATAAAGAGAAAAACATAACTGAGTATATCAAAGTTTTACACAGACATATCTAATATATTTATATTCAGCATTTGTGTTTCACTCTTTAGAAAGTCTCATGATGTTTAATCCTCTCTTGAAAACAGACTGAAGAACAGGGGTGCTTAATACACAGCAGTCCAACATAAATGAAGCTCTGCTCCTTTACTACAATCTAACTCTGTGTAGGATAGATTGCAGTCTTGGGGAAGATATTTGGGTACTATCTATATCCAAATCATAAACATAAGATGACTTAAAAGATGAACACAAATGCGTCCATTGCACACAAACTTCAGGTTTTCAAATCAAACCAGCATCTGCAGCAGTGGTGTTCTTTCAGTGAAAGAACACTGCCCTGAAAGCAAAAATGCCTGGGTTTTCACAACAGACATGTACTAGCAAACAGCCCCACGCTGTGGACACTGCATGTACCAGGAAAATCACTTGTGAATTTACTGTACTTGAGCTGTCTCAATCTCACCCAGCCCCACCAGAATATTCTGAAAATTATTTGGTTGTGATTAATTTAACACTTACTAGCATACTAAATTTGTGTAGACTGCTACAAAGAACTTTTCAAAATGATGCTAGACTTGGATTTTATTTTTTTTATTTTTTTTTAGCAGGGGAACATATCAAATGCAGGAATTCTGACAGAAATGCTGTTGAGTGACATGTGGTCCTGACAGACAGATGGAGAGCAGAACTCAGTAGTGCTCTGTAAGAGGAGTAGTGGACATCCCACACTGGGCAACTGAGAACAAATGCTGTGCAGGGCCAAAATAAAAATCTCCCCTAGAATTGCTGAACACAAAGATATTGAGTCTTTTTTTTCTTTCTTTTTTTCTTTTTTTTTTTTAATGAAGGTTTTAATAATTTTCCAGGGATTCAGCACACTCAAAGACAAAGTTCTTTACAGAATATTGATGAATCTTTTTTTCCCCTTCTAGGAAGCTGCTTCTGACTTGATTCTGGATCATCTCCTTCCTTTCATTCTATTTTAAGATGGGAAAAAGAGGCCTTTATAGATGTTTCTGCTAATATCCCTTTTATTCAGCTGTGGGGTGGAGCTGCTCTGGGCAAAGGGAATGTCCTTGGTAGCCACCCACTGAGCAGCACTGCATCTGGACGCTGAAAAGAAAGGTTGTTTCCTAATTTGCAAGCAACAACCATATGTTCAGGAATGAAATGCATACTCCACCTAATCCCATGAGCTTCCTCTCTCCCCTGTGGCCTATTTAAAGTTATTCTTGCACTCTTTACTGGATGCCAACTACTAAGTGAATTGCCTTCAAACTTTAGGCCCTTCAAGCAAAGTGATTGTAAGCAAAGCTGAGGAAAAACTGAGCATGCATGAACCATTGTTCCTGGTGACTCATGGCATCATTTTCCAGAGTGACTTTGCTAGGGAGGTTCCAAGGCTCCTCCCTTTAGAGCAGATGGTAGAAATGTTTTTATTTGGCATTGTTATTGTGTAACATCAGCAACCAAGACTGACAGTTTACAGGAAGCTATTGACACAAGATCACTGTCACAAAGGTCTCAGGTTTTGTGACAAAATCTCCCGCTCTATGGATATATTTGGGAGGTAGAGAAGGAATTTACTACCAAATTTCCCTTTGCTCCTTGGGGAGCCACATTGCTTCTCAGCTAATAACTTAGCAAAACAGGTACCTGGCAATCTTGCCAAAGAGTAGCAATTCCTCCCTAGACTTTTATTTTAAGGCTTTTAAGGGCAAGGGTACCATTGGGAGGTGTGTCTTAATACAACTTATACAGCAGAATTTGCCTACTTTTGAATAGAATAACTAGCTTCTTAGCCAGGATACAGGATGTTCCCCAAGAAAACTGTACTAATAAGTGGAAAAAGTGGGTAAGAAATCCTTCCTTGTACTATTAGCTGGAATTACAAAAATTAAAGAAATTGAATTTCAGTGTGCACGGTCACAGAGCCAATAACCCATTGCATGGGCTCCTTATTTCCTAAACTGTATAATCATTACTCAGAAATACATACATTTTATTCAGATGTCTACTTTTTGCATATGGGTCCATGTGTGACCCTTCTTTGACTGGTTGCTGGGAGAGGGTTATGAATTAATTAGAAGATCATAGAAACTAGCAATATAAAGTTGCTTCGTATATAAATATTGTATAAATCTGATGTGATCTGTTCTTTAAAATGGGCTTGGAGATTTTTTCAGTGATTGCAAATCATGTACTTTAGCTGCACTATCAAGAGAAAGGGTCTTGATAACATGCCTTGAATGGTTAAACAGGAATTACATTTCGGAACTTTAGTAACAATAGAGGCATCTAGTGGAAGCGTTTGAGGACTGCAGCTGTCAGATAATGCATCAAAGCACAGCTGATTTTTTTGTATTACTTCTTCCCAGATGGAATTTCACTAACTGGATGACAAATGCCAGTGATAGTTAAGTTTATTTTAAGAATAAGCAAAATTTAATTTTCATGGTATTTAGACATTGTGAGGCAAACATGGTTTAGTAGTCAAGCTGAGGGCTTGAAGGAGGGAGTGTCAGTCTTCCTCTCAACAAGAAAAGAAATATCCTGCCCCACCCTTTTATCCAAAATTTTAATGGTTCGTGGACTTCACCAGGACATAAGAGAAGTTCAATCTCCTTCTGTGCCTGACAGCACACCTGAACATTTATTACTTCCTATTATTATAATTTCCATGAAAGGAGAAGACAACCCAGCAGAAATCTGAAAGCATATCTCTTCTTGAGCTCAAGAAGAAATGCAAGCTACACTCAGACTCCAAAGCATACAGAAAGCACGAAGGCCTAGGGCTTGGTGACACGTTTGGCTGCTTTTTAATTTTCCTTTTTCCTTGGGCTATAGGGTAAAACACACCACAGAACCAGCTGTACTAGCATATTCAGAACACATTACAAAAGTATTCAGCTTTTACACACTCTGATGGTTAGACACTTAGCTCCAGACACCCAGCATAGCTTGTTTCTTTGTGACAGTGATAAGGTCTTGTGATAGAGAAGTCATTCCTCCAAAAGAATTTATGGTCCAAAGCTTTGGTCATATCTTCACAGCTTTGTCAATTTTGTTCTACAATATGAATAGAGGAATAAACCTTTAATTTTCAAGGTATGCAAGGGAGGAAGCAGCCAGGTAACTTCAAGCAGTTTACTCCTAGGCTCACAGCACTTTCAAAACAATTTTTGAGCATGCTTGAAGTATATTCATTCAGTCCCATGGAAAAACAGGTTTAAACAGAGCCTGGATCCTCCCAGTGGGTTTTCAATGCCTAGACAAATTTCACTTAAAATTTAGGCTCATGTTTGCTTACTCTTTTCCTTGTTTGAGTATAGGAATTGATCGTAAAGAATACCCTCAAAAATATAAATCATGATTTTATGACTTCCTTTACTAACCGCACTATCACTTATTTCCACCTCAATTTTTCTTTATGGGGTGTTGTGATAGATTTTTTTTCCTGAAAAGTCTGCATTGTGGGCTTGGATATGTCATGTCTAATACTTTTGTCCTTTAATTGGTGAATTTCATTAATGATTGCGGGCTGCAACCAAGGCTTTAAACTCCACAGCACTGCCCACTGCCTTCTCATTGAGTTTTCAAGGAACTTTCTGTTTCTATACCTCTCATATGGAATTGGCATTTACCAGGGGCCTGAGCACTTCAGCCTTGGGTGCCTTTTGGTGGGGAGATGCAAGGTGAAGTGAGCCCTCACTCTAGTCATGGATTTCACAGAATTGGGTTGGAAAAGTTCTCTGAAGTCCAACTTATGACTGAACACCACCCTCTGAACTAAAGCATGGCACCAAGTGACACATCCAGTCTTTCCCTAAACACCTTCGGGGATGGTGACTCCACCACCTCCTTGAGCAGTCCACTCCAATGTCTGATCACCCCTTCTGTGATGGAATTCATCCTAAATTCCAACCTCAGCTTCCCCGGTGCAGCCTGAGGCTGTGTCCTCTCGTCCTGTCACTGGTTGCCTGAGAGAAGAGACCGACCCCCAGGTGGCTGCGTGTTCCTTACAGGGAGCTGCAGAGAGCGATAAGGTCACCGCTGAGCTCCCTTAGCTCCAGGCCGAACACCCCCGCTCCTTCAGCTGCTCATCGCAGGACCTGCGCTCCCAGCTCCGTCGCCCTTCTCTCTGTTTTAGGCGGGGGTCGCTGGCGGCAGGGGCGGCTCCCCGTTCCTTCGAAACGACACAAGACCACAACGCCGGCGCCGCGGCTGCTCTGCCCCGGGCGTGACGCGGCTCCCGGGGCGGGCGGGCTCCCACCGGCCCCTTCCGGGGG
>VZTB01005220.1:1088979-1148687 GCA_013397245.1 Thryothorus ludovicianus
AGTGGCGCTGCAGGGCCCGCCCGGCCGTGGCGGGGGCTCGGCCGGCCCGCCTGGGGCTGCCCCGCGGGGCTCTGAGCGCTGCTGCTGCCGCCGGGACGAGCCTGAGCCCGGCGCTCTGCAGGGCGCGGCGGGACCCGGAGGCGGACACGGGGCGTGCTGTCAGCTCCGCGTGGTGTCTGCCCGCGGTGCCAGGTCAGCCTGCTCTAGAGACTCTGGGAATCCTTCTTCTGCTGGGGTAGGAGCTTTGCTTTGCCAGCACACCCGTAGGCTTTTAGTGAACTGTCCGCCTAGCATCCTCAGAGAGTAAGATATTAAAATCGCTGATATGATACCGCTGGCATCAACGAGAATAAAGAGCTGTATTGTTTTCAAGCGTTCGCTGGAAGTGTGGGAGCTGGCAGATGTAGACGTTTTGGCACGCTGGGGCAGAGAATTGTGGGACAGCTGTGGTCAGAATCTGCGTGATAAACAGTGCGAACATTCCTGTCAAAATGCGCAGGCATGAAATCATTCCGATCCCTGCAGCTAGTGGAAACTGAAGTAATGTGTTTTCCCAAGTAATGTGCACAACGTGGAGCCGGCTATAAGTAGTAGGAACTACTACTGCTATTTTAAGAATTTTCGTGCATTACTCAGAGCATGGGTTTGATCTGATAACTGAATCGTGTGCTGCAGCCTTTCTTAAACTACAGTGCCATAGAAACCGATGCAGAATTCCTTTGTTTTAGTAAGACATTAAGAACTTGGTTCAACCCAGAGAAACTGCTTGTAACTTGCACAGGCAAAACTCACCTGTAGTGATGCTTCCAGGATAACTTTGATGTAGGCTTGGACCAGATTTCATGTTACGTTGCATAAGGTTCTTCAATGAACTCTGTATCTGAAATTACAGGCTAGTTCATCTTTTAGGATTTTATTACCTGTGGAATCTCAAAGCTGCTTCAATTTCTTAATTTTAAATAATCTTCCTTATTAAATGCCTCTGCAGAGAACAGAGAATTATGAAAAGGGCATGAATCAGGGAAGAAATACACACGCTCAGAAGGCTTGCCTACACAGAGAAGTAGGAAGAATGAGGCAAACTAACAAGTGCATGCAATTAATTTCTACCTGAAGGTCTAGATTCTAACCAACATTTGGATATAAACAGTAGGAAATGTGTATGGATATTTCACCTTTAATAGAGAGACTCTACTATAGTATTTCTATGTGAGAAATTTTGGTCTTTTGCAAGCTCAACTTCCCTTGTAGCGCCCATGACCTTTGAAAACTACACCTGAGCCATGTTTTTCAGTTTGCAAAGGCAGATGACTCTTAGCTGATTGTGGAGTGGATGATCTGCACAGCAAATGGGGGAGAGTAGAGTGCTCCACATGTTTCCTCCTCTTCATTAGTTCCTGTTACTCTCACTAGAAACATGAAACAAATAGTTTTGTGTGTAGAATTGTATGTGAAGAGGAAAGAAGCACTCCCCTTTGTTTCTGGCACCAGTTATACTTTGTGGAGCATGTGCTACAGAGACCCCAGCTTTTCCATGCTCAGACACAGGTCCCCTCTGCTTCCTGGGATGGTCAGGGCTTCTCTGTTTGTGATGGCTCTGTCACTTCCTGGCCACAACTTCGGTGAATTCCTTTACTGTGAGCAAAAGTCTCTTTTGAGTTAACCTTCACAGAAATTACTGTATCAAAGTGGGTGAATTCTTTTGACTCTGTATCTCCCTCTGGTTACAGTGTAACTCCACAAGGACAATAGGCTATGAAAATGGTTGTTTTATAACTTTCACTTGGCCCATCTGTTTCTGGTTGCTTATATTTTCCTTAAAATAACTTTAAGCTGGCATATGCTTAAGAGTTTTCTGAGGGTTTTGCACTGGGTTTTCCTCATATGATGCCTGTCTGACCACTGCATGGAGCTGCACAAACACCTGTGCATGTAAATGTTGCTGGCTGAGCTTCTTTCTGCATCCTGGAGAGGAGGACTCTCTCTGGTTGTTTACACAGATTAATGTCTATGTATTTAAAGTTCTAAAGTATATGTTAGTATGAGCTGTTGCTTACTAAACTGGTACCATAGTGCTAAATTACAGACAGGAAATCCCAGGGCTGCCTGAACACGCTGATAAAATTGAAAGAAGATAATGGTGTTGCTGCATCAATCCCTGTAGCTACAAACAGTGTCTGAATTAATTCTGGATAAAATTCATGTAATTCATTGTTTTTATAACTATAATATAGTTAAATGAATCATCCCTTACTCTTAAAGTAGACAGAAGTAGTGACATATTACTGAAAAGAAAGGCTGAGCAAAACTACTTAGAAGTATATTAGAGAAGTGATTTCATAATTATTTTTTTTTCAGAAAGGACTTTCGGCATTCTTGTGCTTAGAACACTGACACTGTAGGTTTTCTGTTGAGAACAATTTACCATTGTTATGTTTGCAGTGAGCAGATGCACAATCCATGTTTTATATTGTTCCACATAGCCTTTGTGTTTCTGTCTCTTGGGGGGCATAAAGTAATGGGGTTTGTTATATTCTTTCCCCCCTTCAAAACTGGAAAATAGTAGGAGTGACAATCAGATAAATTATGACTAAGTATTTTTATTCAAAAAATATTTTGTCTTTTGTAATCCTATACTAGATGGCATGTTGTAATGGAATTTTACTTTTGCATATCGTTTTTGTTTTCCACTACTGAAGAGGTCACCAGAGGTTTCTTAGTCATGGCACCAGTAAGAGGATATGTACAGCCAGAGAGTGATGCAGAGCATGAGCTCATTGTCCAAGCTGTCAGTTCAATTGTCTCCCTTCAGGTTAAATCAAACCCAGAAGTAGTATAAAATAATCCATAGTTATTTGTTATATAAAGTGCTTTCTGGCATCATTAGTAATACTATAAGTTGTATTATTTCACAATATGATTCAGAAAAAATGTTTTTTAATTTTAACTGTAATTGTTATTGCCTCTTCCCTCCTCCCCAAGAAGGACCCAAGTTGCAAAATGGCAAATAATTCATGTTCCTATAAAATATTAACTTGAAGCTCACTGTAGTCTTTTGCAGTGCATAGTGTAGCACCCTTTCAGTCCTAAGGAAGAGCAGCAGAGTAGTGTGCAGTTATTGACAAAGATAGCACACTGATGAGAAATATATATTTTACTGTTTGGGTTTTGTGTGTGTGGAGCAGTGTTTGGGTTTTGTGGACCTATTTTTTGCAAGCATTAGTGTTGAAGTGTGAGAACCAGGCAGTACAGGATGTTTGGGACAGTGTGTTACAAACATATTAAGAATTATACTCTTGTGCTCTCCAGACAGTCCTGCTTCACGCTTAAGGGCAACCCATGCAAAGAGTCTACAACTTCTGACTTGTTGCAGATATTTTAAACATCTCAAACTTCCCAAACCTGTCTGATATTAGCTTTGTAGGACAAATCAAGGAATTTTAGATAAAAAAAGCAGGCTTCTTTCCAATTTTACAGTTGATTCTGAGCTTGTAACTTTGTTTTCATAGGTTCAGCACATCAAGACAAACACTGATGTGGATTCCAGACTCATTTTTTTCCAGGTATTTGTAATATATAATTACATTTAACAAACACAAATTAACAGTCATAAAAAAAAATCTATGTTCTCAGTCCTTAATTTATGTTCTGGATAGCATTAGTGTCCTTAATGCCTTTCCCCCCATCTCAAGCAATGGGACAGATTCATTTGAAGTAAACTGTTTCCCAAGAGCATCCTCTTGCTTGAATGTAGCCATGGCAGCTATGTGTGCTGAGGAGCCGTCACTTTCTAGATGGAGTGCTGTGGGAATAACCTCCAGTTCTGCAGGAAAGGGACATGCCACTGGCTGTGACTCTGCTAGCACTTGTCATCTTAATGCCATATGCATTAGCAGTGCCTTTATCATTTTTGGTTTTGTTTGGTTTGAGGTTTTTTTGAGTTAATGCTCTACACTGAGTTAACTCAAAGTTTTGAGGGTTTTAACTTGTGATATAGAAGTTGTTGAATTATTGAACATCCTCCTTTTACATCTCTGCCATTACTCCTTCTGCAGGTTTGTATTTTGTTCTGCAGCTGCTGTACCTCTACCACCCCAGTTAATCCTAAACCCACAAAGGAAGATCTAAATACTGGCCATTTTGCTTCCTTACATTTAGTTTTTATATTCTATATATCTTTCCCAATAAAAACATATGCAGCATTTCCTGTTCTTATTTTACTGAAATATTCAAATAAATGCAAGAGAAATGTCACCTTCTTTGAGGCATGCAAAGAAAGGCAAAAGGAGGAAGTTTCATGCTATTCCCCAGTCTCTCAACACAAAATATGCTCTCTAAGGAGATTTCCCTAAAAATTATCCAATACTGGAAAATCTCAGATAATTGTCATCCAGAATCAAACGAAAGCTATTGGTGTTGGTGTCCATCTCACTGGTAAAATAAGATTTTGACATTGTGTTTTATATGGATCTGGAGAAAAAGTACTTTGATCTGATGAGAGAAAAACTTTGAAGCAGAATTGTGTAAAAATGAATGCATCCCACTTTTGTCTAGTAAGTCCTTGCAGACTGGGTTGTTTACTCATCATTTTTGCTTCAGCAGCTTTTACCAATTTAACTAGATTTTAACAAACTACGCAGCCCTGTAAGTGCCTGGGAAAACTTTTTCATCCTTTCGGGCTAGGCCTTGTGTCTAGTTTCTTTGGGAATCTAAAGATCCTTATGATGCAGCTCTGAGTCTTTCCTTAGGTGTGCATACAGTTCTCATTTGTCCAGGAGATATTTCACTCCTCTAACATCTGGGCTGTTTTGTTTGCTCTGATAAACTGTGTTACCAAAACGTAACCAAGGAGAGCTAACTGACCCAGAGTGTTCCTACCCTGTGTTTGTGTCAGTGCATTTCTGAGAGACATCTAATGAAGATTTCCTGTTTTTCAGTTTGCTGAGCGGAAGAATTTCGACACTAAAGGATGAAACTGGTGCTGTGAGTAATGAACGTGCTGTAACTCAGTAATTTGATGTTATGCTTTTGGTTAGGTTCTCTCCCAAAGCATTTTCACTGTGGGTGCTAATGGAATTACAGTGCCTGAGTCAGGCTAAACTTTTGTGAAAATTAGTGACATCTCTGGCTTTCTTGGGTCTCATCTTTGTTTCAAGCTAAGTGAAACTGAACAAGGTACATATTTCCATGCTAATTCTGCATTGTACAGGTGATGCAGAAACAGGAACTCTGCTTTTTTTAAACAAAGAAAATGCTAATTGCTGTATTGCAGAGAGGTGTCATTTTCATTAGATAGACATTGCATGTGTAGTTCAGTAGTCCAGTATGGAAATGTAGCCCTTTTTTTTTTTTTTTTTTTTTGACAAAAACATGTAGCAAAATGGCCATTTCAGTCTGTGGGTATGATATTCTTAAATGGGAAACTATAGTTGCAGTAATGCTGTGGAGCAATGGTAAAGCACACAAGTACTTTGCTGAAAGTGTAGAGTTAGCTTTGATGGTAATTGAATTTAAAAAAGTCAAAACCTCTCTTGAGATCTTATTACAGTTACTGCATATTGAACACATGCTAGAGAGAGAAAGCATCCCTTGTCCTTTGTGGAGACTAGAACCTAAAGAACAGATTTATTAAGTGACATCTATTAGCAACAGTGTTTGTACATATGTCCTTTAGGAATGTTAAATTAGTGGACAGTAGAATAATGAGAACAAAGAAGAGTCTCAAAAACTTTGGGGTTTGTTTGTCTGCTCACTTCCTCATTTCAACTCCCCTTTCCCACATTCTGCATAAAATAACACTTCAGTTGATGGTTGCTCCATAATAATACTCAAGCACAGAAATTTTTCTTTGCAGATATTTATTGATCGAGATCCAGCAGCATTTGCACCCATTTTAAATTTTCTTCGCACAAAGGAGTTAGACTTACGGTAAGAAGTTCATTTCCATCAGAAGCATTAGAAAACTTGTTCAAGTTATAAATATTTCATCTTACCCATCTAGTTGGGTGCCTGGTACGTGGCTCAGCTCCCTCATAGATGTTGGGCCATGACTAAAGTATATGTGTATCATGGTGACTTTCTGTTTTGTTAATAGATTCTTGTAATGTAGACCACTTCTTGCAGTATATTTCTTTATTGTTTCTGTATCTTTATTTTAATGAAAATTGAGTCAAATTAAGATCACTTTAAAATCTCAAACATCAACATGTTGAATGCATTTTGTGATGATTCTATGAACTGTTAGGGAACTTGATATTTAGATTTGTAATATCCAGTTATATGCAAGCAATTATATTCAAGATATTGACTCACTTTGTTCTTGTTGATTTTTGGTTTTTGTTTCTGTAGGGGAGTGAGTATTAATGTTCTCAGGCATGAAGCTGAATTCTATGGAATCACTCCTTTAGGTAACTTTTTTTTTTTAATGTGAGCTCATCTTATATTTATTATTTGTCCACTGACAAATCCTGGGTAGTGGTGACCTTGAAGATTTTCAAAGTAAAAGTTTTTTAAAAAAAAAGGATATTTGAGATAACGTAATGTTTTCAAGGAAGTGAAAGCTGTGGTCATATCTGGATTTCTTCCTTAGTGAGAAGATTGCTACTATGTGAAGAACTGGAGCGCTCATCTTGTGGCAGTGTCCTTTTCCATGGGTACCTACCTCCTCCAGGTATTCTTGTATTCCTGGTCTGGTGTTGCTTGCTGTCACTTGCTGCTTTGGTTTGTGGGCATGATTGGCTGAGGTGTTTACCCTGGCTGCCAAACTGTTCTGAGAAAGCCTTCCTATGGAAAGCTAGGGACAAATGGTTGGACTGAACATAATTGTGACTTAAACCTAGGACTTTGATTTCTATGCTGTAACAAACAGCATGTTTAGAATTCTGGGCAGGGGGTGTGGTAGTGCTAAGCAGGCTGTGTTTGGTTGTGGACCAGAGCAGAGGTTCTTCAGGAGCCTTTCAGTTTACTGTCATCAGCATGAAGTGCTTTCTTCTTTCTGAATGCACAGTTACCTTGGGTGTCCTATTCCCTAGGTGACAAATCACCACAAATGAGCTTTCCTTACCAACACGAGTACCTGCTGGACTTTTTTAATTCTCTGTAGAGATGAACACATTCCATGTATTAACTTGAAGTCTAAAGGATATCTTGCCAATTATTGACAAGTTTTCTGAGGATAATTCCTTAAATGGTAAATGTCAACATAAAAAGCAGAAGCATTTTCTGTTTCAGCGTTACATTATTGCCTGTTTCTTGTAGCAGATAAATTAAATTTTCATCAAAATACACAAGTGTTAATCTTCTATTTTTAAAGTGAACTGATATTTGTTATATTGCTAATGTTTAAGGAGGGACACAAAATGTTTTTTTTTATTTAACAGGCATTCCCAGCCGTAAGATAAATAATACTCCTGGGCCACCAACTGACATCAGAACGGGTCAGAATGAGAGTGAGATGCATGGAGGTGGTGTCCAGCCTACACTTGCTGGTACTGGGGAAGGTACAGTCAGACTAGGTGAGGAGTGTCAGTTTTAAACCAAAGGAAATTGCAAAGATGCTTGTCTCTGGAAAATAAGAACTGTGTGGCTGTATCTGGTTTAAATCTGCTGTTCTGTGTTTGCCTGGTTAAAATTGCTGAGTACTTAGTTAAACACAACTCTGTACATTATTGAGACACTGATACATCACTGCTGCACAGTCCAGGTGTGAAGCTTGAGAGAAAGGCAAATCAAAGTTCTTTGTGCAGTCTTAGCATGGCCCCTTAGACAAATGCCTTATACTGTACTAAAACCATAATAAAAATCAGAGAGGCCATTGTCTCTTTGGTCTTTGTTCAGGGCCTAGTTCCTGCTCTTCTGCCTCTTTCTTGCTCTTGATACCTCACTTGCCCTGCAAGAGTCAAGTTTTTAGAATAAGGGCAGTCTTCACAGAAAAAATGTGAGATAGATCTGAATTCTGTCATTTGCCAGCTTTTGTCTTTGCAGGCAAAATGATGCTGTTAGAAGTATTGTATTTCTGTCATAATCCTGTAAATCCTAGTAGTGTTAGGAAAATCTAGACAATGTTAAGGTGAATCTATCTATGTAATATAAAAGAAGGATATGAATTGCTGATTCTTAGTGAGCTGCTAGAGATTTGTAGGCAAGTAGTCCTGGGTAAAAGGAGGTAAGAGCTGCATTCTTCAAGCATTAGTGTTCTGTAGCATGCCAAAGCTGTGAGGAGCAATATTGCAAACTAGAGTCTTGCTGAAGATGTTTCTTGAGAATCAAAGTTTCTGTTGCACATCCCAGCAGAGAGCTCTATCCTGTTGCAGATGTCTCTGCTCATCGAATACTTGTCACTTGTCTGACTTCAGCTTTGTTGTTTTTAGGGTTTCCTGTGGACCCACGGAAAGTCCTGATAGTAGCTGGCCACCACAATTGGATTGTAGCTGCCTATGCCCATTTTGCTGTTTGCTACAGGTAGGAATAGAGTTACTTGTTGGTTTCCAGGAAGCTAAAAAAAAAATTATTATTGGCTAAGAGCAAAGCAAAATGTTTACTCTGAAATAGCAGTAGATAAATGCATTCAGTCTCATCCTATGAATATGAATTGATGCTTTTTTTTGTGAAAATAATCTGCTTGATAGAAACTCAGATTTTGCTTTGATGTCAAAAAACTTGCAAATTGACTCCAATATAACTGCTTCAAAAGCCTATTTTAAAGCAGGCTTTTGAATGGAAAATTAATTTTAAAAGTTTTCCTGCTGTAGATTTGGAAACAGTCTGTGAAGTTACACTGTTAAAGAAGCTGAAACAGTTAATGAATTTTTGCTACATAATTTTGCTACCATGTCTTCAGATTTTTTTGCTGAGCAGAGCTGTGGAAACGCTACTTCACTTGGATAGCTGAAAAATGTCTTCAGTGTCTTGAAAACAAACTGGCTATTTTTTAAGATCAGGTGAAGATAAGCAACACCTCCAGACTACAGAAGCTATCTTTAGTTCTTTCTTATAGTCTTGATTTAATTGGTGGCTGTGTTTTGGATGGAAAGTAATGTTTTAACAAGAGCTGTTGCCCAGACCAATCTAACGGGTCTGTAATACTGTGGTTCAGACACAGGGGAGAAGAATGTCATGTGAACAGCTTCTTTCTGCTTTTTGCCAAGCTAAAGCCATACTTGGCTGCCTTATTCACTCTCTAGAATACTAACTCAGTTGCTTAAACTTTGTAACCTCAATCACATCTGACTTACATTCATCACTGCAATTTTTTTGGCTTTAATTTGGATTAAATGTGGATTCCCTTGCTTTGCTTAATGTTTTTGTTTTCAATTATGCTTCATATGACAGAGAAAGCGACAATGATTTGCAACTGGTTTTGTGCTAATTGCCCCCTTCTTAGGATTTTATCTCTGACTGTTGTCCTTGGTTGCTTGCTCACTTTAAGTGAAAGATTCTGCCTCCTCCCTGCTTGGTGAACTAATTAACAAGTTTATCATTGAAATGATGTCATTAGTGATGCTTTTGATGAGCCATGTCAGACTTGAATGGCTGGTGAGAGAGGGTGCAGGTCAACATGCTAGTTTAAAGTGCTGCTTTTCTTCACAGAGACTCAAGGTAGCAGTCTTGTACTCTTTTTTTTCTTCCAAAACTTGAAGGAGCTCTAGGAATACAGTGGTGAAATTTTCCCCTCTCCACTCTTCTAGAGCAAAGTACAGTGCATCTCAAAGATAATATTTTTTTTTTAATTTTGAAGTATGACAAAAGTTTTTAAAATTTGATCATAAACACTGTGAGAATATCTTAGTTGTAGTCAAAGTCTTGCTACTGCAATTATGCTCTTCAATCTCTCACTGCAACTTCTGCATGTTGCATGGGTGGAGCACAGTGGTCTGGGGTGCTTCAGCTCCAGGCAGGATGCAACACTGAAGTGAAATAATGGC
This sequence comes from Thryothorus ludovicianus, assembly GCA_013397245.1. Taxonomy (NCBI): domain Eukaryota; kingdom Metazoa; phylum Chordata; class Aves; order Passeriformes; family Certhiidae; genus Thryothorus; species Thryothorus ludovicianus. Next base: position 1,098,903 of record VZTB01005220.1, read on the forward strand.
AACAATGCTAAAAAGTACACATCTTTCTGCTTTTAATTTTAACATTTCTATGACTTGACTGCAGAGATCTAATCTTCTTCAGCTTCATTGCAAAGTATCTAAATTATTGCCTGAATTTAAGTAAGATAAATTGTGCTGGCACCGTGTAAGTCTTAAAAATTTTAGAGAAATTATTCTCTAAAAGTAAAGTTTACTTTCAATTCAGTATTGAATTCAATTCAGTCAATTCAGTATTGCCTGCTTACAGCATACCCAAAACAGAAAATGTGTCTGGAGAGCAGAGCTTTGTGCTAAAGCATGATTGGGTTTCTTGCATTATTTATAAGGAGATTAATAGAGTTTTTTTCTAAAGTCTTATGCTGAACCTCATAATCTAGTGTTTGTTAACTCAAGCTCTTGGCTTCATTTTATAACTTTTATATCAGATGTGCTTGTATTAAGAAAAAGCCCAGCACAGGATTCAGTGCAAAGCACTGAAATAATATGCAATATGAGACTTCAGAATGGGAGAAAATGCAGCTCTTGTTGACTGTAGTTTTTAACTAGAATTTGAAGTTTGTGACTTAGACTGTAACACTGAATCATCCACGCTGGTTCAGGATTAGACTGGGCTGTCTGTTCCTGAGTCTCTGACATCTGCTCCCTGTTCTCCCCTTTGCCCTTCCAGAATCAAGGAGTCATCTGGGTGGCAGCAGGTGTTCACCAGTCCTTATCTGGACTGGACCATTGAGCGGGTGGCTCTCAATGCCAAGGTGGTTGGAGGACCTCATGGAGACAAGGACAAGATGGTTGCAGTTGCCTCAGAGAGTAGCATTATCTTGTGGAGCATTCAAGATGGTGGTAGTGGCAGTGAAATTGGTAACTGTTTGTTTTGCTTTTTCTTTTGTGAGTGTGTTTAACTAGAAGGAAGTCTGAGATCTTGTTCTGAGGTATGTGTGATTTCTGGTGTTCAGTATTCACTTTCACAGATTAACAAAACAAGTTATAGTACAGCAACCTGTTAGAGTGCTTTAACTTCCTTGAGTTCTGCAACAGGAGTCCTGTCTCAGAATCAAAGAGATGGAGAATAGAAGAACACTGTGTTTACTGAAGAGATAGTAACCAATACTTACTGTTCAGTTTCAGGTTTTTGTATAAAAATTCAAATTAAGAGTTAAAGTTTTCCCTAGACTTGCATTTGAATCTAGGATGTAACACAAAGGAACTAAGCTTTGGAGGTGGAAACCTACAAGTACAACTGATTCTGCTCTTTCCTTTCCTTTGTGTTGTTAAAGCCACATTTTTACATAGAGGTGAGGAAAATACTTCAGTTGTCTGTCAAATGTGGTTCATAAATGGAGTCTGGAAGATGAACATTTCTTGGGTTTATAATGTGGGTGTCAGGGTAGGGAAAAAGCCCACACTATTCCTTTAAGCATACAGGAATTACTGCTTATACACCATGGCAATGAAAGACAAAATTGTAAGCTTTAGAAACAGCAAGAAGACATTTCCAGAAGTAAATATTCCCTGCTACTAATCTGATGGCTTGTCTGAGTCATTGCTGTTCAAATATAGGGCAAATTTGGGAGGCACTGAAGGGAATGGTATTTGGAACTTGCTCTAGCCTAATCCCTGGTGTTTGAATAACCACTGCTATGCCAGTAATGTCTGTTTCCTCTGGCAGTGGATACTGCTAACAAAGTATGACAGCAGTCTGGTTATGTGAGCACTTTTCTCTGAAACTTAATGCTGAGCTAATTTGTTGTCAGATGTATTTCCATAGTGGAAGCCTTGAGAATTATAGTAGTCAAATTAATTAAAGTCAAAATTACCAAATTCAAGTTTTGACCCATGTGCCTATAAAGAAGAGCTTATTTGACAGATTCTCAGGCAATTTCTAGCCATGTTAATGGATGTTGTTTTGTTTTCTTTTCCTGCATGAATGTGTGGAAACACTTAAGTCATATTTGCAGATGGGGAAAGGCAAGTGTCTTGAATGAGCTGTGTACTGCTCTTTTACTTGTGACTCATAGAGTTCTTGTATATAATCATGGTCAGCAAAATGGAAAAGGAGATTCCATTGTATTAAAAAAAAAAGTGTGTCTAACAGATGAATATGGAATTATCTCTATTGAACACCATGAGTAATTATCAGGTCTGAGAAACCTCTTCTCTGATGCTCCCTTTGACTGAATCTTAAGGACAGGGAAGAGTTGGTGTGACAGCTGTACTCCAGTAACAGGCATTGCTTTGAGCACTGTATCATTGCATTTCTCCTGCATTTTCTGGTTTCAGTTAGCTGCTTGTGTTACCTTGGGATTTGCAGTAAGATACAAGAAGCAGCATCTTGGATTTTTTTAAATCAAGTGCCAAGAGACACAAAAAATCATAAGGAGACTTTCATTTCAAATAAAAACTCTAAAATATGCCAGTATCATAAGGTTCTGATAGCTTTCACTATGACTGAAAATGGCAACAAAACTGAATCAAGGACTTTTACTAACCAGGCTGTACTGCATTCAAGTGACAGAGTAATTGCCACTTGGGGCAGGAGGAGGGGGGAAGCAGACAGAAAGTGCCTGCAGGATGAAATTCCCCGTCAGACTGGTGTTGACCAAAATGTACTGCTGTTCTTCTGGATAATAGGTCACGTTGATTGGTTTAAAAAAAAATGCTTGTTTTTAATAGTTATCACTTGAATGTAGCTGTTTTGTTTCCTTGTAGAGACAAATGTTTGCAGTGCTGCTTTGTGTTAGAGATACAGTACATTGCTGTCATCTCGTGAAAGAAACTACTTGTTCCAAACAGTTGCTGGAGCCTGGCGACACCATCCCCAGCAAATTGTGTGGGCTGGCATCTTTGTGATAGAGCTCTCCCAGAGTGCTTTCTTCCCTTTCAATATTACTTACATAAGACACTGCTGCTGGCTTGCTGCTGTAAGCAGTATTTTACTGAGAGGGACCCTTAGGACAAGAGCCTGTCATTACATATAGTGTTGTCTCCCCTGTGGACAAGTCTCAAGATTGTTGAGCCTAAGCAGGACTGACACTTCAAATTCCTCCAGACCATTCAAGCTGTCTTCCTTGATTTCCTTGAACCTCATCCTTCTCTGGAGTAATCAATTCTAGTTGTTTCTGTGGATTTTTTATTGCTCCCTTTTTCATGTGCCCTGTACTGCTGAATCCTATCTGCATAGAATGATTGTATTTTGCCCTGGAAAATGGTTTAGCACCATAATTAAAACAACTTCCTGAGATTCCTATTTGGATGTTACAGAGGACTGATTCTTGTGTGGAAATGACAGTCTGTTCATTTGAAGTTGTCCTAAATAATGTTGAGGAATTTTCTAGCTATTGGATACCCTTGTTTTGACAACATCTATCTGTTGCAGTTAAGGTGTAATAACGAGAAGTAATATAAATATATAGAGTGAGCAAGATGGAATAGGAAACTTGTAAGTGAAGCTTGACACTGGTGTTGTAATGTATTCCCATATTTTTGTATTCACCAGGCACAAAAACAGCCTAGAATTACTTATAAACCAAGTTAATTACAGGGCCAGTTTGCTGGACTTCATAGCTGGCAAACTTGGAAATTACCTTAGACCTTTTGAGTGTGCTGTAACTTTCAAATACGTGGACAATAAGTAGCACAAAATGTAGTATGCTATCCAAGTTTGCAGTGCAATTGAAGCTATTCATGTTGGATCTATGATGAGACTTGGAAGCTCTAAAGAAAGGATTGATTTTGTGGAAGGCCTCAGATGTTAAGGTCAGCTACAACCACAGCCATCAATGCCTGTCAAGCACTGCACTGTTTTGATTTTTATTAAGTGAAATGTTGTTGATGACACATTTCCTTTACTTGGAAGGCCAGCATTTGCTGGTCAGTTTTGTCTTCCAAATTTGAATAGTATGTGATGATTGGTGAAACTACTTCCCCATACAACTTTGAGTTTTAATAGCCTGTTAGCCTGTACTCTGCTTATGGACTGCAACCAAATAAAAGATCTGGGATGGAAAGAAAGAAAGAAGTAGGCTTTTGCAGGCTGCTTGTTTTTCTGAGTTCAAATATTTCTGCTAAAAGAGAAATTACATTGTATCCAAATGGAGTCACATTTGAATTGTTCAGTCTTTTCCCAATAATAAGGGAAGTCATATTTAGTTCCTGAAATCCATTTTCAAAGTACTTTTTGCCAGACTGAACTTAAAAGAAGTAGCATCAAGAATTTGTAATATTTTAACAGGTAATTGCAAACTAGTATGGCACAAGTTTGCAAAACCCATGAAATTACTGCTTCTTAAATGATATTTCATAGTTACAACTGAAAAAAAAACCAAATCACAAAACAACAAAAATTCCTGCTTGCTGTAATATATTTTTTTAAATTTTATTTTAAAGCCATTTGAGAACTTGATGGCTGTAGAAAAATACTTGTATATGGCCTAAGGGCTCTTCTAGCTTCTCTTGCCTCCTTTCTTCTTTCCAAATAATGGTGTTATTAGCAGAGATGACATCACATTGCCATTCATTGGAACACAGTTTGCTGCATGCATGGTGCCTTACCTAGCACACTGCAAACCCAATTTTGGCTGTTCCTTACTTGCCACTGGGATAAATGTGATAGGATAATAATAGAGAGATTCCATTGTTACTGTGTTTTTCTCTTCATTTTAAATGAGCTTCACAGCCTCTTCATTTTTTGCAGGAGTGTTCAGTCTTGGAGTGCCTGTAGATGCTCTCTTCTTCATTGGCAACCAGCTGGTGGCTACAAGCCATACAGGGAAAGTTGGAGTATGGAATGCTGTGACTCAGCATTGGCAGGTCTGTTCAATGTTCCACATCACTTTTTACAAGTTGGAATGTCTTTCTAGCAAAAAGAGAATAAAATAAACTAAATGCTCATCATAGGGTTTTCAGCTCTAACTTGTGTTAATGGAGTTTATCACCCTGGGTATTGTGCCTGTGAGCAGAATGTTAACTTGTTTAGTGCTACTAAGAAGCATGCTTTTTTGGCTTTCAAATGAAAGGATGTGGTGTGACTTGGGGTGATAAATGTCAAGTACCAATACATTTAAACTTCTTTATGGATTACTAACTCTGTAAAAAATTCGCTAGCAGCATAGGAAATGAAGTTGTGAAGAATGTGTGACAGCAATTTCTGGACTATCTGAAGGAAAACAAAAAGGCAGTCTGGTATCTGGGGATCTGCAATTTTGGCTGCTTTACAAGATGAGACTCTTCTTCAACAGAAATGCACATGATTTTGCTTTAACAATGCCTGTCTTGCGTGTGGACACTCCTGGATGCACTGATTTGATTCCTGTTGGCAGAATGCATATTAAATAGAGAGATCCATGGAGTCAGTATGAGTCTGAGAAACAGTCAAGCATTCAAATAACAAAGCTGTAACACAGCTGGATGTACACCTTTGTGGCACAAAACCTGGATGCACTAAAAATCCCAAAAATGCCAAAAATCTTGAGATGCAGGACTGCCTTGAGGTTGCTGATTGAATTCTGATTTGACTTTTAAGTGACAGTACTGGTAACAAATAACACAGAAAATAGGTGTGGGATAGCAGTGCTTCTGCAGCAGAGACAGACATGTTAGTATGGCCTTGAATTAAACAAAACATTATTTAAAGTTTTGCTGATGCCTTGCAAAATCTTCTGTTAAGGGACAACAATGCTATGTGGCAAGCTGATGTTTAACAATATTTTCTAAAGGAGCAAGTAATAAAAAATAAAGCTTGATGTCCCATTCACCATCTTTATTTCTGGGGGAGCCACAGAAATTTTTCTGATCACCAGAATAGTTCCTCAGTTTGACTGACTATTCCTTTAGTGGAAGCATTTCTTATTGAAGAGTAGGAAATCTTTGAGAGGCTTATATGCCAGTGTGTCTATAAAACATTTTGGCTGGTTTTTTTTTCAAGAGAATGAGAATAGCTCCTTTTATAAACAAACAAAATTAACCAAACTCAAAACTAACAAAACCCACCCACATACAACCAAACCAACAAACAAAAACCCCAAAACAATACCATTTCAAGGTACTTTCTGTATTTTGGGCTCTTTTATTAGTAAAAAAAACCAAAAGAACCCACAGATATCTTCCTGTAGATCTTAATATCCCTTTAGAACTTGTACTTTTTTGAAGCACCACATAAAGATGTAAATTGGTAGGGTTGATCTTGAAACTCCTAATGAGAATATCTGATATTTAGCTGCTTTCTGTGGGTTGCCCACAGCTCTCGACGTAGGATGCAATCATGCTTGTTTCAGTGAGAGTTTTTTGTAGAACAGCGTGCTGATGCCCCATTTCAGAGCAACAACCTCATCTTCTTTCAGACTGTTGTCTTTCTAAGTTCTACTTTCTTTTGTGCAAATCTCTTTGTTCTTATGTGGTGGTCTCTGATGTATTGCACCCTAAAGATGTAATTCTGATCTCTGCATGTTATTGGTTCTTGCATCTTCTTCCCTTAGAGATTTGAGCAGACTACTGAGGTGGTTTCCCTAGTGCTTATTCCTCTGGCAGTGCTTCAGTTGAATGCTAAAAGGAGGAGGAGGAGGGTGTGGGTGCTAGATATGTTAGTAATGAAATTCTTAGCAAAGGAAAGCTTAAAGGAAGCAGAATATTAAGTGCTATAGAGTAAGAGGTAACATAAAGCAGTAGAGTGTGACAGAATATCCTACTAGGCAAGGTGAGGTTCTCCCCGGCCATGCTTTACCACTAATGGTTATTATATAACCCACTAAGGGTTGCTCTGTTTCCTAAGGAAAGTTCACATCATGCAGATGGCAGCTGCTGCTGAATCACCTCTGGTGTTCCTATCTTCTGCAGAAGGAAATAAGATAATATTTACATCATATTTTAGGAGCTTACAGACCATCCTTCAGTTAGAAAGTGGTACTGGTTTGGAGTCTGAGCTCTTTGGGATGTGGAGAAGTTTCTTTGGTTGGTTTGTTCTGCTTTTATCCAACTGATACATTGTAAGTATTTTGCAAATGATTTTTCAAGTCTCTGTAGCAATTGGAAGATGCTGCTGGTCAGAGAGAAATGAGAATTTAGGCGGAAATGTCCATCAATTAGTATTCAAGGTCTGTTAAGTGAACTGACTGAAACTTAGAGTACAGGACAAATACCATGACACTGTACATGTTTTGAGTGCTCTGGATAAAATAGCTTTTGGCTTTTTCCTCCTCAGGAGGAAAAAGAAGCAAAAAAGAATTGTTTGAAATAGGACACCTTACCTAGGATAAGCTAAACTTTTTCTTTGCTTGAAATCTCTGTCCCACTTTGAGAAATAAGCACTCCTTTTGATCCTAGAGAGCAAAGAAAGAGCACGTGTAATCCCTTACCTTGAGTTGTAGACCAGTAAGTAAAATATGACAGCGCTGTCTTCCAGTTTGCTTGGTGTGATTGTGTGTGGGAAGTGAGAAACTGTAATGAAACAAGAATTTTTACCCCTCATTATATTTCTGCTAGAGGCAGATATTTCCATAGTTTGGCAGAGGGACATGAAACTTGGGATGAAAGAAGGCACGGAGAGGTAACATCTAGTTCCTTGATCCAGAAATCTCTGAAGGACTCGTCAGAAATCGAAGAAGGGAGAAGACTGAAAGAGTGAAATACACTCATTGGCATATGGGAAAAAGAAAATCTAATTTTGAAGACATGGTTTAGGTGCAACTCTCAAAGCTTTGTTCCTTCACACAGAGAAGGATCTGCCAGAGCAGTTGTGCTTACTTGTCTGCATGTGTCTGCTGAGCTCCAAGACTTCAGATCCAGACTGTTAGAGGAATATACAAAACTTCAGGAATGCCATTGCATGTGCAAGTGTATGCAAAATGGCTTCAGTCTAGTACTAAACTCAAGTGATGTTCAACAAAATACACCAAAAATGTCTGAAAACTGAGGATGTAGCAACCTAAATTCTTGATTTGATTATTTTTTCCTTTCTATTTACACTAGGTTCAGGATGTTGTTCCTATCACAAGCTATGATACTGCTGGGTCTTTCCTGCTGCTGGGCTGTAACAATGGTTCTATCTACTATATAGGTAAGAAATGGGAGCAGGGTGGAATAAAAAGGGGGTGCTACTGCCTTTTTGTTACACTCTTTAGTTGACTTAAGTTGCCTCAGAACAACTCTGTCTAATGAGAGTAAATGTCTCCTCCTTACAGACATGCAGAAGTTCCCACTTCGAATGAAAGACAATGATCTTCTTGTGACAGAATTGTACCATGATCCCTCCAATGATGCTATAACAGCTCTCAGTGTCTACCTCACACCTAAAACAAGTCAGTATTCTACCACTGTCTCTTCACTGACAGTCTGTTAGAAATGTGTTTTTCTGTTTTCTAAATGGACTTTTCCTATTGCTGCTTAGCAGGGTTAAAGCACACAAGGTAGCCCTTGACATAAACAAAGAATTTTTCTTTATTTAATCATCTTCAAATGAATGATGAACACTAAGCATAGCAGTTTTCCCTTACACCTGTAATCTGTATAAATAGCTACATGTATTCATATATTAATGCTTGTGCCTAATGTATCTTGGTTGTTTTTAAGCCTTTTGCACCAGGGAGGCACTTAGGTTATGAATTGTATTTGCTGAAATAGTTTGTTCTGAACTGGGTAAGAGGGAGACACAACCTTGCTGTTGTGTCTGACTTTATAACCAATATACTAAGAAATATGCAACTTGATGATTCTTTTGTAATTATGGTGCAGTTATCTTTTAAATTAAAAAGAGAAACAACAAAAACCCAAAGCTAAGTAAAACTCAAAAAAGCCCAGACTTGGAGAAAGTGGTTACTCACATAATTGTATTGATATCACAGTGCCTTTTTTAAATGTAGTTCTTTCTGTTTTGCTTTGCTTTCCCATTTGCCTCCAACTAAGGCAAAAAATAACTGTTACATGATGCATATAGACCATATCCCAGTGAGGAGTGCCAAAATATCTGATCATAGGACTTTATCAATTTCTTCTTTCACTTTCAGGAGGCAGGAGAGAATGGGAAAGAAGGCTTTAGTTAAGACAATGTTGAAGCATGTAGTATAGAACTGAACATACCTGGGGTCGTTTCAGTGGCAAAATGCCTGCCCTGTTTATAGGAAAATAATGAGTAACCAGTGTTTAAAAACACAGCTTTCTTACTGTGGAAGCTTGGAAATACTGTTTTCCACTGTCTCCCTCCCTGGCCCCCAGCAAGCCAAGCTTTTATTCCTGGGGGAACAACAGTGTTCTTGCTTGTTTTAGGTGTAAGTGGCAATTGGATTGAGATTGCATATGGCACCAGCTCTGGAGCAGTGAGGGTGATTGTACAGCACCCTGAGACAGTCGGGTCTGGCCCTCAGCTCTTTCAGACCTTCACGGTTCATCGAAGCCCCGTCACGAAGATCATGCTCTCAGAGAAACACCTCGTGTCAGGTAATGTGTGCACAGATGTGCATTGGTGGTTCTCCCCTCCTCCTGAGCAATGCAGTATTTGTATGCTACGCTTCATAACTTGCATTGTTCCCACATGTAATAGAAATGAGTTGGACAGATTTGGGGGCAGGGCAAGGGCTAGATTTGCTTGGATCCTCTTTTTTAAAGTAAGCATTCTTCAAAGCCGTTAGCAGTTGAAAGGCCCAAGTTTTATTTGACCAGATACTAGAACAACTCACTCTTTCATTCGTGTCTTATTCTAAGGTTGCCATTTGTGGAAATAAAAGGCTTTGTAAACAAATGTATCTCTGTCAAGTTTTATTGTTGTGTACAGGTCCTTCAGGACTAGTCTTCTTTTAACAGCCTTTCAGGAGCTTTCTAGGCTGCAGCAAAATGTGCACCATCTCCTCCTGGGCCCTAGAAAAAGCCTTCCTGTGACTTCAAAGGACTGTCTCTGTTTCTTTTCTCAGCAGTCTCCCAGTGTTTGTTGTGCTATTCTGCTTGTCCTGGTCTTATGCTTAGGAAGGAACGTGTCTTACTTGCAGAGAAGATGCAATCACTCCTTCCTGTGTAAAAATCTATTTCATCCAGAATCCAGCAGCCAGGCATGGCAAAGAACTGTTTTATATCTTGCTGCTATCCTGTTGTTTTAAAAAAAGGAACAGGAACATGGTATCTAATTATACTGCAAATAAACAGCCCAGAGGTGATCTATTCCCCTGCAAGCTAAACCCTCAGTACCAGGAGAGGGCACATCTGTATGTACAAAACTGAGTTACTCGATGAGCTAAATGGAATAGGAGGATTCTGCTGCCAGGCTGCTGTCATGACACCTTGTCCTAGCATCTGCACACAGAGGATTGAAGGGGGCTGTGGGCTATTTGTGCTAGACCAGACCTTAGTTTGATGTTGCACCTGTCTCAGTTTCTTGAATTTCCAAGCTAAGAAACAAAACTAATAGAAAATAGGACATCAGCACGAATTTGTAGACTGTTGGAAAATTGTCTGAAGATACTGTGTGACCTCACATTGACTAAATTCTTGATCATTCAGTCTTGAAAAACTATCATATAGATGATTATTATAGAAGTTTATCTAAATGTTTTGTCATCCCTTGTAAATGCACATCTTTTTCTTTCTAGTTTGTGCTGATAACAACCATGTCCGGACATGGACTGTGACTCGGTTCCGGGGTATGATTTCGACTCAGCCAGGCTCAACACCTCTTGCATCATTCAAAATCTTATCCCTGGAGGAAGCAGAGAGTCATGGCAGTTACTGTTCTGGAAATGACATTGGTAGGATGTCTCTGGATTGTGCTGTGCCTGTACCTTCGCTAGTCTTAGAATGGTTTAACAGACATTCAGCCCTATAACGTGCAAGCCAATAGGTGTAAGCTCTTATACACTGCTCTCCCCTTGAAACGATAGCAAGAATCTGTAAGATCCACTTGGAATTATTATTTAGGCTGTAGAGAGTGAGTACACTTAAAAGGACTAACTCTGAAAGGCAGAAAAAGGGACAAAAAGTATTTGGAACACAGATACTATGCCTCTTCCTTGAGCAAACTGATGTAGCATTTCAATTCTGATTTAACTAGAGAATGAGAGAAAGCATAGGAGACTGTATTAAGCAGATTGGCATAGCAAACATTTAGTCTACTGCAAATTCCAGTTCACTGTTCAGCTGGGGTTAAACAAAGCATGGAAAAAATTCTTAAATGACTTTGAAGTCGTGACAAAGTTCACTGAAGCCTTGCAACTGCAGAGGCAAAGGGTGCTAGCACATTGCTATAGCAAGGTACTGAAGATTGGTAAATATGGGTAGACAGGTAGTTTAGATTCCATGATGGTCTGAGCCTTACAAGTGAACCTTTAATGAATAGGATGCCCTGTGAACACAGGCTGGGGTCAGTACTATTGCAAGAAATCTGATTAAGCCTTTAGACATCTAGGAACTGCAAAATAACAAAGTACTTACTGTTATTATAGAGACCTAATGTAGGGTTTGTGCTGACATAGTAATTCCTCCAGAAACACACAGCAAACTGAAGAATGTGTGTCCCTTAGAACAATAAAAACTGATTTTGGTCCGTAAAGACTGCTAACCATCGGATGGCTTTTGCTAGCTACTGGTTGTCTTTGGCTCCCCCCTGCTCCTGATACTTTAAAACTGCAATGGTCATACTCATATGAGTCTGGGTCTTCAGAACTGTTTGGAGAAAAAGGTGAGGGAATTGAAACAAATATCTTTCCTTTTTTTCTCTAGGACCCTTTGGTGAACGTGATGATCAACAGGTGTTTATCCAAAAAGTTGTTCCCATTACAAATAAGCTGTTTGTAAGGCTGTCTTCAACTGGGAAAAGGTACATCCATGTTTTTAGTGGAAAAGAGGTAGGACTAGGCCTGTTCAGGGGATGATGTCTCCCTCCTCCATGCTGAGTGCATGCAGTTGCACATCACAGTTTTCTTCTATGCTTGACAGCTCTGGCTGAGCTCTTGTTTGTGGGCCAGTAACAGAACTGTTATTTAGCAATTAATATAACCTCCAAGCCAAAAGGCCTTTTGAGAAGTGTGATATCAGAGTCTCACTTCATGATAGAGCTCACAAAACAAACATTTCTGTGCCTCTACAGAATATGTGACTCTCAACCACAGCACCATGCTAACATTTAATTTCAAAAGTAATGCTGAAGTTGCTGGGGGCAGGGATTATGCTGCTCTCAAAAGGATTTCTCTCTGTGCACTTGACATTGAAGATACTATAACCTTTAAAATGGAGGTCACCTATTCAATTAGTTTCTTAAGCTTGACTTTATAATATTCTACTAACATTGCTGCCAACATAATAAAACATGTCAAATCCACAGCTGCTTTTCTACCTGTTAGGCTAGGAAGATGCTAAGAGATCAGAAAAGACAGTGCATCTCAGTTCTTTGCTTCATTTTGGCATCTCTTGCCTAATAACTTTGAATCTGGAAGAAAATACTAATGCCTCAACACTGACTTATTTTGGCACTGCTTGGATGAAAAGTTCACTACAAGGGGCCAGTAAAACAAACTCCCCAGAGCATGAGCAGCTTAGTTTTGGGAGTTCTTTTATTCTCTTCTCGTCACTCCTCATAAATTTCTAAAATAAAGGGGGAAAAAAGCAATGGTGATCTGCCATGAAAAGTAAATTACAGTTGTGATATGACAAAAGTTATCTTTATAGATAACACTTACATTATAGCTGTATCATCTTTGGATTTTTTTTGATATCTTTTATAAGGGTAAGTGTGTTGTTTCTGGAGGTTAGTTTTCTAGAGTGTTTAGCATATGAAGGGGCTGGTTTCTGTCTTTGCTGGGAGAGCCTCAGCTTCCTAATTGTTGCAAATAGCAAATGGACATAGAACATGTCGGGACTGCTTAATAAACAAGCAATAAGAGTGCAGATGGACTGGGGGTGGGAAGGGATTGTCTGCAGCTGAGCAATGTGCCAGTCATGCAGGGGAAGGAATTTAGTCTGGAGAAAATGTCTTTTTCTGATGGCAAGTTTGGTGCCTTCTCAGGAAAATTGAACCAGTACTGACTTCAGTGGCCAAACTCTGCCAGGTGCAATTCTTTAGGTAATTTGGGATTTCTCTTCCTATAGAATCTGTGAGATCCAGGCAGTTGACTGCACTACCATCTCGTCGTTTACTGTGCGAGAATGTGAAGGATCCAGCAGGATGGGCTCCCGGCCACGCCGCTACCTCTTCACTGGACATTCCAATGGCAGCATCCAGATGTGGGACCTGACCACAGCTATGGACATGGTTAATAAGAGTGAAGACAAAGGTAAGTTGTGTTATGCCAGGACTATGGTGTGGTTCTTTTTTGTGTCCTCAGATGTGCCTGAGTGCAGTAAATGGACTTGGCCTTCTAAGAGCTGTCTCTCTTGCAGATGTTGGTGGCCCCACAGAGGAAGAGCTGCTCAAGCTGCTTGACCAGTGTGACTTGAGTACATCTCGCTGTGCCACACCCAACATCAGTCCTGCCACCTCAGTTGTTCAGCCAAATCGGCTTCGGGAATCTAATTCCAGGTGAGTCACCAAGGGTGGCACCTGCTGCAGACACCAAAGGTTTTATTTTTCAGGTAGGCAAATGGGTTTAGTGAATTGAAGGCTGTAGCTGAGCCCCTGAATTCATGCCCTAAGTGGCTTGAACTACACACACATACTCCTTGATTTCTACTGGTTTGTATGTCTGCAAACTGAAGTATCCTCTGAGAATCTGAAGTGATCTGGAAGCCTTTGTGTGGTGGCTGTGATGACTGTATTGCTATTGTAGTGGGAATTGCAGTTGTAGGTGGGAGCAATGAACTGACTTATTCCCAGCCTAACTAACATCTGCTTTTCTTGTATTTTCTGAAGCCTCCAATTGCAGCACCATGAAACAATCCACGAAACTGCCACGTATGGTTCTGTGCGGCCATACAGAGAAAGCCCCCTCTTGGCAAGAGCAAGGCGGACAGAGAGCTTCCACAGTTACCGGGACTTCCAGGCTTTTAACTTATCCAGCAAAAGCCCAACAGAAAAGGCAGCTGCTGCAAATGGGAATTCAAGCCAGACAGAGGCCAGGAAGGCAACAGCTGAGGGCAGTGCAGCTGAGAGGAAGGCAGTCCAGTCGACAGCACTTGAAGTGCGAGGCACAGGCGTGACAGATGCAGGTGGGTGTTGCAGTGCAGAGGTTCACCGCCTGCCAGAAAATTCTCTGGATCTCAAAAGAAGAGGACCAGAAGAAGAGAATGAAACCAAAGCAGAAAGCAAAAAGAAAATGGGATTTGAAGGAGCTGGTTTCCTGGGAAGAAAGAAAGTGCCTATCTTGGCCTCGGCACCAGTCCTTGCTGAAGGTGGGCCTGAATTACCTGGTGCAGCTTCTCCATCACCTACAAAGACAGCTGCCTCACCACGACACCGCAAGAACGACTCATCCTGCCAAGACTATGGCTTGTGAAAATGTGTCTGGTGGCAAAAACATGGTGCAGGTGCCCTCTGGCTGGTAGCAGGCATGATGTTACGTGTTGTGGGCTGTTTCTTGAGTGGGATTTTGTTCTGATACCAGAATAAAACTTGTAAGGTTATGAGGAGGTACCTAGCTGCTGCCAAAGCTTTGAAGGGTAGTCCACATCACTGTGTGGCTTTATGTAATGCTCCAAAAAGTAGTACGGTACTTGGTCCAAAATATTGTTGTGCATTCTTGCGTAAATGTGGTCAGGCATGTGATATGTTGTGATTATTTTTGTTTTGGGGAAAGGGACAGTGCTAAAGGAAAACTTGGTTGCTGAGCAGAGGATGCCCTTTAGATGCAGCTGCACATTGCTACACAGTGCTGCTGTTGTCTTGGGTGGATTTTGCCTAATTCACAGAGCTGCCTCTGTAGTCTTGTTTTATGGATGGGATCTTTGCTCTGTATGCTGCTGTCTGATATCTGAAATGTTTTGTGCAGATTAAGAAGGAAGCTATCCACAATAGCATATGATTTTGCCTCTTAGTCCAAATAAATTGCCAGAGGAGTGTTGCTTGTACTTTCTGAAAACGTGTGGTATCAGATGATGGATTTTTCTGATTGTGACTGAGAGAATGCATAAAAATATGCTTGGCAGAATACACAGAACTTGGCAGTCTCTTGAGGGCTTCCTTGTCACTTTCTTTGGAAAAACGACAGAGATGAATATGGGAGTAGATTTACTGTCATGGTGCAATAATTCTCAATTACAAGTGCCTTGACATGGTATTTCATACCTGTGTCGCATTGGCTGCTTGCTGTTTGCGCCTAGTTTACTGTGGATGGTGAACAAGTTTTATTGCCTGTGGATTAGTAATACATAAGCAGAAAGGAAGGATGTGACAGCAGGGGAAAAAGCGTGCTTGGAGTTCAGCATTTATTAATGACCTGTTTTGGTGGGTTTTTTAACTTGAGCCGAGAGGGTGGGGAAGAGGGAGTGAGAAAACACAAAGGCTATAACAACTTCATAAGAATTCTTTCAGTGCTGTTTATTCACCTGTGCCTGAACACATTTTTGTGGTGGAGCTCTGTCAGACCAGGAGAAAACTTGGACATCCTGCCATGCAGGCCCCTTTTAGCCACATGATGTTTTTTGGACATGTAAAAGACTTTTCCTTACCAAACATANTTCTGAGGTGTCAGTGCTAGCACACAGTTTTTACTATACAGTGAAAGGGATGTTGAAAAAAAGGCCAGCTTACCCTCCCCCCACATCCCCTCCTAAAACCCGGTTTTATCTATTAAGTCCAGGGCATGGGGTGGAGAAACAGCAGCCCTATCCCTGCCTGCAAAGGCCATGCAGGCTGCTTTTGGCAAGTTACCCACTTTTCTAGAAAAGTTGATTTTGTTCTTCAGAGGTGGGTGTCAGTGAATGTGGTGTGCTCTTTGGTGACTGTGCTGAAGCCTTTGATGACATTGACAAGATCTTCTTCATCTACATACTGTAAGGAAAGGAAAAAAGAACCATATCAGACAAAGCTGTACCAGACTAAAGGTGATTTCTTAATTTCTCTTTTCTCCTACACTTAAAAATGGTTCTTAAATAGATAAATAAGCAATTCTAATGTCTTCACTTTCCTCCCAGGATGAGATAAGAACCTAAAGCATTCAAGCACCTGAATCCAAGACAATTAGATTTTCACAATAAGCAGTAAGTTAAAAAAAGGACCCACAATCAATTCCCTCAATTACTCTGTATCTGACAAATGGTCAGTAATATAGTGTTTGTTACAGTCTACTGGGGAGCTTTGAGTCATGAAAAGAAAAAAAATACATGTCTACAATTTTGTGTGACAACCCCATCACACATGATTTAGGTAAGGTTTTGTTTTTCAGGCTTCCAAGGGAGTGTCTGAGCTTCCATTTGCACACCTGCATTAGGCTGGAGAAAGTTGAAAGCAGGAGAGAAATAAACCATTTCCATAGCACAAAGAGGGCACTAGCAGTGATACTGCAGATTTGTGTCCTGGGCTACTACAGCCATTCACTATATTGATTTGCTAGCTGAACAAAGGGGTGAACCAAACTTTGAAACCACCCTTCCTATGCTACTGTGTGTAATAAAGAGAAAAAACTGACTCAAAAGCATTGCAGGAGGTTTGTTTGCAAGAGAGTAGCTGAGCAACACAGGAGCAGAGACTTGGGTTTGGGACAATGTAAAGCAATACACAGAGGATGGACAGAAGAGCTGTTGATTTGACAATACAACTGAGCTCATGCTGTCGATTTGTCTGCCACCAAAAGGAAATGAACATTTTTGTTTTCTGGCTCCTGCCACTCCTGAAACTCATTGGAGTATTTTTAAACTCATTCTAATGTGCCTAACTGTTTAGTTTGTAACCTAAACTAAATATGGTACCAGCCCAAGATAAGTAGCTAGACCAAGAGCTACCTCTGAGCAGCAGGAAGCTGTTCTTTTGGCTAATGAGATCACAGAAAGGTGCATGCTGGATGAGTTGTTAGTCCCTAAGAAAGTACATCACAAGGATTTTATAGCTCTGAGAAAATTGCAAGGCTGACTCATGATACCACTGAATTGGGAAGTCCATGAGCTGCAGAGTACAGGCTGAAGGTTAACCTGTAGCTGTAGGTTTGCCTAGAGCTAAGTTATCACTACCTTCCTACTTAAGCCTTGTTGGCTTCCTTGGTCCTGCTCTTGGGGTCTGTTGTTGGTTTCCATCTTGGGTCATAGAACCAACACCCCTATAGGTATGTTCCAGCTTTTTGGTGTACTGAAGGTGAAAGTCTGAGGAAGATACTTGCATTTATGTGCCACACTACCCTCCAGTTCATTTGCATTTTGGACAAGATCCATTCATTGACTTGCACTCACTAACCATCTAATTTTCTTACTACCTCAGAAGCCCTTCACCCTCATTCTGGGTCCTTTTTAGGAACCTTAATTTTCATCTTTTTCAGGAAGCAAACTCAAGTCTCACTGACCCCTGAAGCCCTTCTCACCCATTTGGTCAGGAAAGGTTGGAAGTTAAAAAGCCTATTTCCTGGTGACAAGGAGGAAGAGAGGTCATCACTATCCTTGGCTTGCAAATCATATCTTGCATCTGTGTGTTCACATCTCTGTTGATGACACTTTCTAGTCCTGTCCTATATTAAAAGAGAAACACTTTCCCTGCCCCCCAACCTTATTCTAGTCCCATGTGGGCAGAGTTTGAATTAATTTGTGACACATGCCAGGAGATCTGAGCATTCACAAAATCTCTGCATTGTGACTGAGCAGAGGACAGAGAGCAGATCTCATCAGCAACTGAGCCCCAGTTAACAGGAGTCACTAGAATGCAAGCTCCTGCCTCTGGCTCTAAATGTGTGAAGGATGCCAAGACATCCCACCTCAAACATGTACATTTGCTAAATTGAATGGAGAGAAAAACCCACCAAATAGAAGGTAATTCTTCAAGGTGCATTTCCTTGGTAAACCATGGAGTTAATTGTCCAATGAAAACCATAAAGAGATGCACATGGATCCCTTGCATCCTGTAAGAGCAGTGTGTGATCACCTGCAACTCTAGAAGAAGACAGTAGACTTGAAGAATTTTGAGGATCTAACCCATGACCAAGTCCTTCTAGGCCTTTTGGCTGTATCTCCAGGAAGTTAGGACATTTAGACTTTTTCCACGATTCCAACAGAACAGACAAATCTCTAGCAGGTGACGCACAGCAGCATCCCAGAGGAGAGGGAGCCCTTACCAAGCCACGGCCAGCAGTGCGGTGGTTGTGAATGATGGCATCCCAGGGTGACTCATCAAAAGTCTTCTTGTCGTAGAGGTTGAGCAGCTGGCTGACACTGCGATGGAGCGAGGCGGGGGAGTACGTGCGGCTCAGCTGGCCCTGGCTCGGCCTCCTCCCCCCAGCTGCCAGACGGAAACTGCGGTTGCTCGTGGGAGAACCACCCCCTGGGATTTTCGTATCTGCTAGTCCCTGGGAGGTAGACACAAAGTAATAAATTAAAAAAAAAAAATAAAAATAAAGGGCAAGGTTTAAAATAATTTAGCTGAACAAAAACAAAGCAGCGGTGGAAGAGAACAGAGAAAACCATGCCTCAAGATCATGCACACTTAGGAGAAAAAAACTCAGATAGATGTAGAATGATCATATCATTAAAAACAAACAAATAAAAACCCCACCAACACTAAACCAGGATTTTCCCCAATTTTTTTCTCTTCTTCTTCCTAATTTTTATTTTTTTTTTTTAATATCAACAAGCAGAAGTCCAAAGATTTTGATTACCAGAATGATAGCCTAGACTTGCACAGCAAGAGGATGTTAGCAGACCTTTTCATGACCAGGGGAAAAATCATTCACCCACCAGGAGAAACATGCAGTGTCAGATGCCTTTGTGCATGCGTGGGTCATCTGACACACCACACGTCTGGCCACTCTGCAAGCTGAGGACTCTACCTCATCGTGTATCGTGTATCTTTTGAGAGTGACGCTGCTTGATGAATCAGATGTGTCAGCAATAGTTTCAAACTGAGATTAAAGAGAGGGAGGAAAAGCATTAGGGCAGGGCAAGGTGCAGCATAGGTGTACCTGACAGAGGGTGTGAATTAGCTGCGGCTCTGTGAGGGAGAGCAGTGTAGCAGGATGTGGGGGCGTAGGGGAACTGGCAGAGACCAGGCACTATTTAATTTTTAAGTGGTCAAGTACTGTGTGAGCAGCCAGCCTTGCTTGCCACAACCTCACTAACAATTGTTAAACAAGCAATTTTGCCACCCATAGTAGCTCTGTCCCAACTTCTCAGATCAGTCCTACTGCTACACTAAAAATCTTCCTTTCTATTAAGTCCATGAGCTGCTGGAAGAAGAAAAAGAAAAAAAAAATAACAAAAAAAAAAAGAAAATAAAGGAAAGGGCAGAAACATGAAAAGAAATTGTGCAGGCATGCCAACAGCAAAGACGTTTTGAAGTCAAGAGGAATAACGCAAGATGACAGACTGTATAAGAAAAGGAATTAAAACCATGAGACCAAAAAAAAAGTTTCTTTTGCTCTTAGCCTTTGCCAGGAGAAGGGGCACACTGGAAATCCCATTGTTTCCAAGAGCTTCTTGGTTGAGGCACAGATGCAGTGTCTTGGCACCGAGACAAGAAGGAACAGAATGCGTGAAGGATGCAGGAGTCACTATGCTGCTTGATGGCGCTCACAGGAAAAAGAAGCTGAGAAGTGACAAGAAGAATCATCTCACGGCCTGTGCCTGGGAAGAAGCATGACAATGGAAGGCATGGCTGCTCCCATTCTCAATCCCATAACAATTGCCATATTCCTTTTGTTTTGCTTTTTCAAAGAGTAGCAGCACTACTACTCTGCTACATGATGGAACATATTTTTTATGCATTGTTTTTCAGACTTATAACTTCTCATGATAAAAAGCCTTCCTCTTTTATCACTTCCCAGCAGCCCTCCTCCCACCGCTCTGATGGTCCCACTGTGGATCTATGCACAAATGCACACGTGCATTTTGTGAAGTTCCCTAGCTTTTTCCCTGAATACTCACACTCTACTCCAAACCTTCCTGTCATGCAGCTTGTCCTAGAACAGTCCAGCTGGGTGGTGGATGGATACTGGCAAGAAATAAAGTCTCTCCCTAACTCTTGTTCTTTGCAGGCATATCTCCTGGATACCTGACAAAGACTGTCAGATTTATCCTGGTTAGCCATCCACAGCAGGCAGCTGGGAACACATGAAAGGTTCCTCTGAAAAGCACATTTTATTGTCTACCTTCTCACAGCATGCCAAAGACTTCTCAGCTCTATTGCAGATGTCAGCTAACATGAGGTGACAGCAATGGCTTTGCATTTTCTGCGACTCCAGATCCAAAGTTTGTCTTAGGCATCAGAAGCATTTCAGGGCCTGCAGACCAGGTGTCCTAGGGCTCAGTTTGGACTAAGCACATGTAACCTTGCTCTGTGTGCCCATGCAGACATGGCCCATATGTGACCAGACAGTCCTTTCCCTACACTGAACAGCCTCCATTTGGTAACCAAGAGTGCAACAAATGTTGGAAGGTGGAAGGAGATGTCTGTGTGTGTGTTTGATGGGGCAGGTATCATGGATATACACTGGTTGCATTTTTCCAAACGTACCGGATGGGTTTCACCTGATGAATATACACTCATTGGTGATGTTCTTTTCTGGAGTGGAACTAAAGGAGGCCGGTCTCGTGCATAGGGTTGCTTGTGGACCTTCCTCTGAAGAATTAAGGAGAGAAGAATGGCCAAGAGGATCAAACCTAGAACTACCATAAGCACTGCAAACCACAACTCATTGTAGAATTTTGCACGTTTGGACTCTGCTTTGTCCTTCTCTCCAGGTGTTGTCAAGATCAGACCTGT
Source organism: Thryothorus ludovicianus (assembly GCA_013397245.1). Classification (NCBI taxonomy): domain Eukaryota; kingdom Metazoa; phylum Chordata; class Aves; order Passeriformes; family Certhiidae; genus Thryothorus; species Thryothorus ludovicianus. The sequence goes on from VZTB01005220.1 coordinate 1,119,700, forward strand.
AAAAAGAGGGATTGGGGAGAAAGGGACAGTTATTTCAAGAAGCATTTAACAATATGCCATCCCTTTCCTCGCTAATAAATTAGGCAGAAATTTAAGTAATTTTGTCGTCATGTGCTTATTTGCACTTATGTTCAAGGTGGCATAATGGTTCAATATGCTAGCGGGCTGCAATAAAAAACTTACTACCCTCAAGAGACCCTGCTTAAAGCTCTGGCATTGCTGCTTAGGCTGGAAATCACCACTGCATCAGCAGCTCTTCTGAAAGGAGGTGGTGGTGGTGGAATGTGAGGAAAAAAGGGTTCTCCAAGTAACCTTGAAGAGTGGAAATTACTACGGTAATTTCAGAGCAGTACAGACAGAGGACTTTCTCTCCAGAACAAGTGTGCAGTTACAGGCCTGTGCAGCTAACAAAAGAGAGGGAGGAAGGCTTTAATATATTAACACAAAAATAAGCAACATGAAACATTTTAGTATTCCTCTCCCTCATCTGCTAGAAAACAAAACAGTCACTTGGTTAGCTTTGCTCATACACAACAAAAGTGTAAGAAATCTCAGCGACAGTATTTTCTGGTTATTTACAATCCTACATGTTTAACCAAACTCTTGGCCAAGGAATTTTCAACATCTTTGCTTGCAAGTCTCCTCTGCAAGTTGCCCATGGTGCCATTCAAGTTTTCAATAAACTCTGGGTAGAAGCAGCAATTAAAAGAACAAAGGGGCAGAGTGTGGAACGTGGTGGATATAGAGCAACTGGAAACATTTAGTAATGCCTAAGGCAGTCTTGCCTGAAATTCTGCAGGATAGTGGACTGAAAGCATGAAAAAGGATATAAGGGAAATGCAGAATAAAGATTAATTGCATATATAAGGCAGATCTATTTAAAAAAGCTGAACAAGATGCTACACAAAAAAAAAAACTTAATTAAACCAGTCAGTTAATTCAGTTAGAAACAATTCAAACAAGAAACATAGCAGAAAAAAGCACATTTTTGAGCAATAGACTTAGATAAAAAAAAGAAAAGAAAAAATATTACATATCTGAGGAGAGGATCTGAAGCTAATCATAAGAATTGTCCCACGCCTAGAAGTGTTCAAGGCCAGGCAGAATGGGGCTTTATGCAGCCTGGTCTAGTGGAAGTTGTCCTGCATGGCAGGGAAGTAGATGATTTTTAAAGTCCCTTCCAACCCAATCATTTTATGATTCTATGATGGTTGGACTCAGTGATCTTAAAGGTCTTTTCCAACTTAAAAGACTCATCAATTCTGTGATGTAAAGAACAGAAATCCATACATGGCAAAAAAAAGCACATTACCTCCATACCTCATACACAAGGCACTAAGGAAGCCCCTGATAATGCAGTGAGAAGCCATACCTGCACTAATACCAAATTTCAAGCACAAACACATCAAATGAACAGGTGCTAGGTAATTTCTTCATGTATTTACCAACTCCCTCTCCAGCGTTGTACTTGATGACTGGTGTCATGGCACTCCCTTCATCAGTGATGCAGGTCACTTGAAACAAAAAGGCTAAGCAAAAAAAATTAGAAAGTACTGTCAGCAGCAGAAATAAAAAAAATTTAGGTGCTGCTTTTCCACCATTATTTACCAGCAAACAGCCAGGTCTAAAAAAAACAGGCTATTTGCACATAACCCATCATAAGCCACCTGAGTCCCATACCAGAGCTTCACAATTCTTTACACATTGGTATTGAGAGTCTAAACTATGAACCGTGGCAGATAATAAGCAATCATCGTTATGATGTTGCTACAAATTATATTCCTCTTCCACTACTCAATTCTTCCTCTTCCCATGTAATTGGAAGCTTTCAATTTTTTCATCACTTTGCCCTAAATCCCTCATACTTCATTCATGGCTAAAACAAACATTCAGAACATTTGAATAAAAAACAAACAAACAAAGTATTAGCACCATTGTACTAATCAGGAAGACAACAAAATAAATTACAAAATTTTTTGACATACAAAATCCCAATATCATAAAAACAAAAAACATTTTTCTTGCTATTTTTTCCTTTCCTTCCCCCCCCCCCATGTTGATAGTTTCCTTTTATTTTAAAGACTGCAAATTTCTAAAATGAAACTCTATTTCAAAACATGGCTGGTTCCAAGAGCTACTGACTTAATTCGATTCAAATGAAAATTCAAGCTCCAATCTTTCCTGAAACGAAAGATTCCCAGAGCGTAGCCCTGAAGCAAGGAATTGCAGCACAGCTCCATGATTTGGGAAAGCTTGACTCTCACTGTGAATCAAAACAGTCTACCCCAGTCAGGTATAATGTTTAAGAGGAAGCTTAGCTCTATGTATTTTTTCAAGGACTTGCTTAGATACATTTTGGTGTGCCTGTACGCTCCTTTGGTCTTAGCTTGGGATTGCAACGGAGAATTTATTTTAAAGTTCAGCACACAACACTATTAATTTAGCTCAGCAGACTCTGGCAGAGAGGAAGCTGTAGGAAACTGACTTTTGTCAGATGTCCTTGGCAAGTAGAGCTCGGTGTCGAAGCCGCTGTAGATGCGCTGCCCGCTCTCGGTCAGCGCGTACTCCTTCAGGCGCCCGTTCAGCACGAAGGTGCGGCTCCAGTCGATGTGGATGGTGGATAAATTGCTGACCACGGAGAACGGAGCCATGTACCGGGGTGCTGCAGAACAAGGAAAAAGAGCTCATTCCTAGACAGTGGTTTGGTGACTGAGTTATATAGCGAAGAGAAAGAGATTCTTCATGGTACAAGCTCTCTGCCACACGCGCTCCCTCTCTCTCATATCCATGTGTATGATTAGGGAAGAAACAAGGAGGAAAGAAAAAGCTGCTGTAGCATGCCAGCCTCTGCACTGAGAAAGCAGAGATATATCCTGAAAATAAATATTGAACTCTCCCTTTGCCTTTGTGTGTGTGGCACTGACAATAAAACTCTATAAAGTTCCAGCTTAAGGCAGAGGACAGACACAGGAGGTGCAAGCAGGCTGGGCTGTGGGAACTGCTATGAAAAGGGTTCTTTTGCAAGCCCCAAGAAATTGCCAAGATCATCTTTAACACGTGCGCATACTTGAAAATATGGGGTTTCAGAAAAATGAGAACAGATGGCAGGCAGACAGAAAAGAAACTCAGAACTCACTTCAGGGAGGAAGAGTTCATCAGTTGGGCTCAACAGCTTGCTGACAAAAAACTTCATTTAAGTTTGAGGCTGTCCTTTCTTGTGGTGCTGCCATTAAGCCATCTGCCCTGTATTTGCTGGTTGTCCAGCTGCACTTTGCTGCTAATTGCCCACTGTCACTAAAGCAAGCCTTCAAGGCAAGAGGAAGCAGAGGGACTCAAGGAAGGAGGCAGTCAGAAGGACTCTGGAAACCTGGTGTGAAGAGGTCATCAAGGCAAGAAAGGCAAGACTGAAAGAAGAGGACTTTGAACCTAGTAAGTGGGGAATTAAAAATTGCTTTCAAATCCTTTTGTTCAGTGTCTCACCAGTTCCTTATAAATTTTTTCCATTTAAAAGTTCATAAACATTTTCCAGCCTTTTAACTTGCAATTTAATAAAACACAGCTTTAGACATAAGAGATTTTTCTTTTGTTTGTTTGTTTGTTTTTTGGTTCTTTGGTTGAGTTCTGGGTTTTTTTTTCTTCTTTGTTTTTGGTGTGGGTTTTCTTCCCCAGTGGTAACATTAAAGAAAATTTGGGCCAGTTCTACCTGAAATTTTCAGTTAAGGATGTATCAGATTACAGATTTTGAGTAATTACTTGGCAGAACTACGAAATGATGCAAAAGGGATTTTTAGAAAGGTGATTCTGAAATCCTGACATGAGATAAAAAGTGAACATCATCTTTGCCTTGACCTGAAAGACTGAGATGAAATGCCCATCTCATCTGTTATGGAATGACTCTGGCTACAGCACTATAGATCTTTTTAATAAAAGCTGATGTTAGACTACTACAAATTCAGTTTTGATGGCAAAATCTATCCTGCCTGTAGGCACAGGTCCTGCATGTTTAATTTCCATGCATACTACCACATGGCCTTAAAGCACTGCCTGCGGTGGTTGGACAGCAACAAATTCTTACTTCAATGTTCACAATCATCCAGTCATTCAGATGACATCCAAGGAAAACTTTTATGAGTCCTAGCAGAAGTGTGGCATGAATTAGGACAATAAGATTGTTCCAAAAAACAATCACCAGGTCTCTTTCAAGATCTCCACTTTTCCAAGGGATTATTTATGGCAGTATATTTATTACTATACATCAGCCTTCTGGTAATACTTGAACTTTTTATGTTCTGCAGCTTTGCTGCCCATTTTCAGTAAAATAAAGGGTTTCCAGGCTTCCGAGATAGAGGATGTGACATCAGATGAGGAGCAAAGAAATATTTTTGAAGGAAAGAGCAGTTAAGCCCCAGAGCAGAATTTCAATGAATGTGCAGCTGAGATGTAGTGACCAGGGACATGGAAGAAGAGTTTTCTGGGGATGTCCTCTCACTCAGGGGTGGGGAAGTCATTTGGCTCTGTGCAGCCCCAGAAACAGGCATCACTGGTCAGTGAACCATTTCTCATACTCACGCTCCTTTTCCGTAGTGAATCCGATCCATTCGGAGGCGCTGCTGCCAACAGAGTTGTAGGACACAACTCGCAGGTTGTAAGTTGTGTAAGGCTCCAGGTTGGACACGTTGGCACTCTGTCCTTTCCCTGTGTACTTCACCTCAGTCGGGCCAGGACTGCAAGCCTTCACTGCTGGCTGTAGGTTCACAGGACACGCCATGTACACGTGCAGCTCATAGCTGAGGACAAAGTTGAGATTTTGATGAATGAAGGGCCTTAAATAACATAAAAGCCAGTCCCACATTTCATCCTAACTGCTGTCTGTCTGGCTACTGGAGGAGAAAATAGACCCGATCCAAGTTTTTCTCTTAGAGATTTTGGTCCTAACTATCAGATAACTTGGCAATTGTAGTGGTAAGTCACACTCACTGCCGATGCCTTGTTACCTTGCTGCTCTCTTCTGCAAGTCAGGATTTTTGCCTAAGTAACTCCAGATTGCAGCTCTCTCATCACTGCCAGTTGAACTCACAACTATTTGACTGCACAAGCACAGCCATCAGACAATCACCTCCACTCACAACAGCTCATCATTTCCACCTTCATCCTCCCCAGCATCCTGCTCAGGAGAAAAGCAATCACTGTATGCAAACACTTCCCAGAAGGTGTTCAGGCCACAGAGAATGTCACCACCAATGCCAAGGAAGGAAGACAACTTCCACAACTGTCCAGTCCTCTCAGCCATGCAATTCCAGCTCACATTGTTCTGACACTGCCTCCAGCCAAGGTGTGCAGGCTCAGCTGGGTGGCAGCTCCTACCTGGTGACAATGCCGTTGGGTGACTGAGGTGCACTCCATTGGAATGAGGCATTCCTGGAGGTCACGGTGCGGATCTGAGGGGGAGGCTGCTCTGAGGGCGGAGCCGGCTGCGTGGTGAACTCAGCCATGGGTCCTTTGCTGCAACAATTGAAACAGGTGCAGGCCTCCACGCCAATGGAGTAGGTGGTGAAAGGTTTTAGCCCATGTATTGTCTGCTGGGTGGCAGTCCCTTCTGACAGCTGTGAAAATTAAGAGGAAACTTGTCACAGCTTCAAGCACCACAAGTACTAAATAGGAGTTATGGAGGTAAATAATCCCAGAAGAAGATGGGTGGAAGATTCTGCATGTCCTTTAAGCCTGACACCAATGCAGCCGTTCTGTAATGGGAACTCTGCGTTTTTCTCCCATTACGAAGTTAAAGGACATTCTTCAAAGGAAAAGATCACGCTATCAGTGGCCTCAAGACATCGTTAGTTGAGCTGTGACCACTGTATGTCAACTGCAAATGTCATTCTCAGCAACAGAGAAAGACTATGATAAGTGGTACTGAAGCAGAAAAGAGACTAAAGTGGAAAACAGCTCCATGATAAATATGCTAGCAAATAATCATGGATATCTCACAAGCTTCCTCCATGTGGATGCAGGAAACAGTGCTGGGCAGTGTGACACCAATGTGTCTGGTGAGTCAGGTCAGACAGGAGACAGACAGGAGAATGTGCTCTCTGGTGGGTACATCTGAGTCAAGAGCCTACAAGATGCTGCTCTGCACTCAAACAGACGTTGTGCTGGGTGAGCCTGTTAGGAAACTTTCCTAAGCTCAGCAAGGGAGACCTGGCAGTTCTGGCAAAGGAATCAGTGCCCTGTTCTGAAACTGCTCACAGGAACTGCCACTTCACCTTTCTGCTGTAGTCATTTGTTGGTATAGCTTTTTTGAAGCCAAAGAAATAAAAGTATGTAGAAAACACCAACAAGGGGCAACATCTGCTCTCATTTGGCAGCATGTGATTTAGCAGAGTTCAGCAAAAAATAAGAAAGAGAGAGTCAAGCAAGCAAAGGGAAGCACTTGGTACTTCTTGATGCCAGAGCCAGAGCCGAGCCAGCAGCATGGCAGGTGTGAGGGAATGGAAATGGAAGGCCATGCAGGCACCAATGGGACGAACTGGCTGAATCAGACACAGACACAGCCAAGTGCACTGGAAGGAATAAATGGGTAATGTGAAATCAGTAGACAGCTTAAGCTCACAGACAGGACAGTGCACTGCAGCGCAGCTAACAATGGGAGGCCAGGAGAGGAAGGCAGTCTGTGACCAACAGTAGCAGCTTGTAAGAACAAAATTGTTAAAGCTAGAAAATACACGTGAAAATGGAAGTAGAGAAAAAGCGCTGACAATACTCACCACCACATCAGTCCCTCTGGTACCATTAGAAAACAGCCTGTAGATACTGACCACCCCGTTAGGCTTAAGAGGGGGGCTGATGCTCACCACAGCCACAGTGGACGCCACCGTGTTGAAGAGGGGAGCTCCCAGGCCCTCGGGAGGGGCAGGGCCCGTCTGGCAGCGGGACCAGCTGCTTGGTGCCCGGCCCACAGAGTTTACTGACCACACCTTCAACACAAACCCAAAGAAACTGTTAGCAAAGGACTCAAGCCTGCAAAACATCTGCTTTTAGTCAGAGGGGCTACTGCAGCTCTACTGACCCTGGGTAAAACATGGCACAGTGGCACCCCTGGAAAATGTCCCTTGATAGCCAGTTGGCACCTGTGTTGACCTAGTAGTTTTATAACAGAAGAGTGAAATATTTCCCACTGCCACACTTAGGGAAAAGAAGCAAAAGTTATGTCTCAGGCAGTGTGTGCTCCAGTGTCTTCTTCATACCTAATCCCCACATTCTGAATTCCTACCACTGTCTGTGTAACACCATGCCAAGAGGACTCCTGGAGGAGCTGCAATCAACAAGGACAGCATTTTCAAAGACATTTGAACAAAAAGACTCACATCTAGTCCTGACAATTTCTCTCTTCTGCACACTTTCTTCATGTATGCAGGTAGCCTCAATGAATTCAGCCTGGCCTTGGGTGGGTGACACTTAAAAGTTGCATTCGCCTTGTCGACTCACACAAGTCAAACTCTAGTTATGCTTTAGAACCAGTGAGTTTTACAGGAACATCCCTCTCTTAAAAATATTAATGTATCAGTTATTTGGCAACATTTTCAGTAACTCATAATACAAATAAAGCCCACTGAAGTGTATAGTTAATTCAGTATCTCTCATTTATTTTCACAACAACATTTGCTTTATTGCATGAGCACAAAGGCAATGACTTCAGTTCCAAGATTTCAAAAATTAGCAGCTTGAATTAGGCCTGATTAAAACCCACATGTCTCTATGAACTATGCCTACTGATTTTGTCAGCTACCCAAAACCAGAGTGATCTGCAGACTACATAAAACTCAGCACTTATTAAACACACTCTCCAACAAATCTGCATGAAAATTAAATTTTGCTTTCATCAAGGATTGAATAAACATATGGAAGGATGTATAATCTTATTTATCAAAAAGCATTTGTATAATTAAACACGAATATCATAAAAGGTTGCCTTAGGTCATCATTTGCATGAGTAAGTAATTTGTAGAATGTCAAGTACAATAGACAGAATAGATGGATGCATGAGCATATAGGGTTAAATTAGACTCAATATTAGCCAACCACATAGTGATCAATCAGAATGATAGATCTAAATGGCAATACAAGAGGACTGTCTGAGCGATTTTTAGTATAAGTATTCCTTAGTAAGCTTTCATGTCGAGCAGTTCTAACCACAGTAAAACACATTCTTATGCGATCTACTTTGGGCACTGGTCCTGCAGAAGGGAATGGTGGGACTATGTCTTGAAAAAAACCAGGAGATTTAGAAGTAAGAGGTCTTTAAAATTGACTCCGAATCCTTCCAGCTTGCAATAATAATTTGCAAGAACACAAGACAGTTCACAAGGGGCCTGGGGAAGGAAAATGGATTAAAAAAAATAAAGTGGCTTTGAAGGCTGTGGTTTTGCCAATTACAAACCTAAAGATCCTGCCTGATTCCATCAGTAACGTACAGAACCATCCTAAGTACAGATGATGCCCTGCAATAAAAAGCTCGGCCAAAGCACTTTCATTTCAGTGGAATCAGAAATACATCTCTGTTGTGAACTATTCATAAAGTCAAAAATTCTGTTCACTTTACTGCAGTAGGTCAAACCCTGTATCTCAGTTCAGTTCCAGCTGCTACAAAGATTTACCCACAGTCATTCATTTCAAGGGTCATATTTCTTTGTGGAAAGACTAAAACATAATATGGAAAGAGCAGCTCTGAGCATGGCACTGGCACTGGCTCAGTGCTTACCTGGGCTCAAATGCTCCAGTTATATCCAGGCTGTGGCCTTAATGAGCATGGAGTGTAACAGTGCCAGACCTGACCTGCTGAGCAAGCTGCCCACAGCTAAAGGAAAGGTGATGAGTTAGGAACAGAGCCTTCCTGTGTAGCACAGGAATTCAGCTTCAGAATGGGATAGCCAAGGAGTTTTGGAGGAGAGAGGGATGTAACTCATTAGGGAAGCAAACACTTCACCAAGGGTTCGATGGAGACACCTCCTTTCCTCAATCCCCCACCTGTTGTAGGTGTCTATAACTCATCTTTCAGGAAGAAGTCTTAATTCAGGGAACCACATAATAAGCTGAGCTGGAAGGGACCGACAAAGATCATTAAGTCCAACTCCTGGCCCTGCCCAAGACCATTCCCAAGAATCACAACATGTACCCAAGAGTGTTGTTCAACTGCTTCTTGAACTCTGTCAGGCNGTCACAACAAGTACCATGTTCTTGAACTCTGTCAGGCTTGGTGCTCTGATCACTTCCCCAAGGAGCCTGTTCCTGTTACTAGGAAAGGGCCAGGAGCCAGAAAGTCTGTCACAGAACAGAGTGAGGATTTCTTCCCAATTCCAAGCAGTGTGTGGTCTTCTTGTGCCACAGAACTGGGAGATTTATAGCAGAGATGAGTCCTTCTGACCCTGGGACACTCTGTTCCCCATTATCTCATTTGGTCTTCTATTTTGTGCAGGACTGATGTGCATTTTGGAGGAAGTAAAAGAGCAAAACAGATTGCTTGGAATTCCTGAGTGTTTCTAATGTCAGAGGAGCCCAGACACCCCTGAGAAAAACAGTGAGAAAGAAAGGTAATGACAGTGGGGAGGCCATCACTTGTCCCAGGGCTGACTTCTGCTTCCACAGCTGTATTCAGAACTTCATTACTGGATGCCAGCAGCTTTGAATTGCTAAAATAGAGATAATGACACATCCTGCCCTGAAAGCTGCACAGATTAATGAGAAAATGGTGTGTATGAGTCTCTGGCTCCTGTGAACCTGGGAATGGGCTGAAACCAGAAAAGCAACGTTGTTGTAAAAGCACTGCTGCCCTCCCTCCTCACAATTGCAGCAGACTGAATCAGACACCACGGTTATGGGTTGGGAGCCCAGCTGAGGAAGGGATGTCCTGTGTGAGCAGAGGTGACAGGGACATGCAGATACTCCTTACCTGGCTCCTGATCCACTTTCATCTCCTTCCTCAGGTAAGAACAATGTGACAAGGCCTCTTGTACTTGAGCACCCTTCCTGAGCTGATGGGGCTGTTCTCACACACTGCAGTTTGTTGTCACCCCATTTACAGGTCTGGGGTCATTAGTGGTCTGGGGTTCTAAGAATTCTCTTGTAAGAACAGTCCCAATCCAGTGCAGCCTGGAAGAGACTGAGGGGACATCTCACTGATGCCTGCAGCTTCCTCATGAGGGGCAGTGAAGGGGCAGACACCTGGTGACCAGTGATGTGATCCAAGGGAACAAAGCTTCATCAGGGGAGGTTTGGGTTGGATATCAGAAAAAGGTTCTTCACCCAGAGGGTGGCTGGTCACTGGAACAGGGTCCCCAGGAAAGTGGTCCCAACGTCAAGCCTGAGAGAGCTCAAGGAGGATTTGGACAATGCTCTCAGGCACACGGTGTGACTCTTGGGGTGTCCTGTGCAGGGTCAGGAGTTGGACTTGATGATCCTTGTGGGTCCCCTCCAACTCAGGAGATTCTGTGATTCTGTGACTCTGTGCTCACCTCCTTCCATTCTACAACTAAGTGGTTAAAGGATCCCTCAGGAGTCAGGTACTTGAGGTTCAATCACATGCTCCAACAGAGGCAGTCAGGTCTGCTGACCCTCTGGAGTGGGAATGCCCAGGTGGATGACCCATCTCTGTTCTTGGTATGCTCTCAGTGATCCCTTTGAAGCAGTTTCATTTTGCATGAACACAATGAAATCAAGGTTGACAGGACAGAGCAGGAGCAAGCAGGAGGAGACTTGATTTCCCAGCCCAGCACTTCCCTATAGAGGAGTTGATGTCCATACCACACTGCCACATGCCCGACTCTCTGGAAAAAAAGGCCAAGGTCATGGCCATGTTTGTGTGGGCTTGACAGACAGACATGCTCTGAGCATGCCTTCTAGACAGACACCAGCTACTCAGCCTTGCCAAGACATGTGTCCAGCAGAAACCCCCTCGGTGTCTGTGAGTCTGTAACGCCGGCTTCTGAGACAGCTGTGACAGCTAAACAGGACTTCTGAGGATCTGAATTCCAGATTTACACTGACCTAAGCTGGAGTCCCTTAGCTCCTTTTGCTTCTGCTCAACCATCTGTAAAAGGATGAATGGTTATAAAAATATTTCCCTGTGAGAATCACTGTCCAAGTAAATCCTGGTCAGTGTTTGGAAACCCGGGGCAGTAAATTCGCAGAACTGACTGCAGATGGAAATGCTGGTGTTTAGTCACTTCTTTTCAGGAAAAAAATGGGGCAGCATGGCAACAGAAACCACAATGAGCAGTGTCTTTAAAATCAGAGATCATAGCTTCTCAAAAGGTCACCACTGAAGAGTCATGGATGGAAGCTGTTTCCTGGCTAGCCTGATTGAAATTTCATTATTTACGCTTTTTTAAAAAGCTTTTTGGGGTCACAAAAAATCTTTATAAATTATGGTATAATCAGCACTAAAACCATTTAATCACATTCATACAGAAATATAAACAGCCTAAGAATATTACCTTCTTAAAATTATGAAAGACCATATGGGAACATGGAGAAAACAAGCAGCAATCACATCTTAGGGATGTATTAAATGACAAAACACAAAGAGTAGAAAGCCAAGAAAAGTTTCTTAAATCTTGACTTTCTGAATATTCTGCCTCAAAAAGCATTAAGTCTGACATCATGGTGCATGGCTCATCACCCTGCCAAAAGATATGTTGCTCTTAATGGCTGCACTGTCCCAAAAATACCTGGAGAGGGCTCTGAAATCAGCTACCAAGAGTTACTAATTAATGTTTTATCAATCTGCTGGCCCCTGGCTCAGACTGCACTTTGAAGTGGAGCCAGAGAGAGAAGAGAGGGGAGAAAACTCTCTGGAGAGCGTATATTCAAAGGATTGAAGATTTCCAGTTACAGGTAACTAAGCTTGTTTTTTTCCATCATAAATTGAGCCTTCACATATCTCTGCTCCTGGAAGAAACCTGTGATCAGTCACTCAAAATGATCACAGACAACCTCAAGGTTCACTGGCATAGCAAGAAGGGGCAAAACTTATGAGAAGCAGGACGGGAAGTTCTGAGAAGAGTCGCCATACCACAGTGAGCCTGTTCAGGCTTAGTAGAGATAACAACTTCTGCCATAAGGGCAGAAACAAGGGCACCAAAATTGCCTTGGGCACAGATACAGAATAATCATGTTACTGTAGATGCTGAGAGTGGAAGAAGACTGTGAGATGATTTCCATCCCTGAGCCACACAGATTCATCTGCTGCAACACTCTTAAAACCCCAAATCTGTAGTGAGGAAGTTTTGTTTTGAACTCAAACTGCTGCAAAGGGGACCCTCAGGCAGTGAGCATCCTATGGAGAATGTGAAACTCTCCCTTATTGGAGAGATCTCACCAGGCAGAAGGGTGTTGGGGGCAGCTCACCTCAAGGAAGGCAGCAGTCCTGAGCAGCTCCTGACTTCCCAAATCAGGAAGAGCTGGATACTCTGCACAGTGCAGAGGCCAGATGCTTCTCACCCTACCTGCTTGCAAGAGAGCAAGCCAAAGAGCTGATTACCAGCCAGCAGTGGCTCCTGGCTCCCTGCTGTCCAACATGCACTGTGCCTTGTGCCACTTTGCACTGCCCTTAGTCCGTGGTCCATCACAGGCGTCTCTGAGGGACGAGATCTCAGATCTGAATGTGTCAGCAGCGTGCACCAAGGTCCTTCAGGCACTCAGAAAACTGCTTTTTGCCTCAGAAAAAGTCTCATTAATAAGTCACTACCTCTCCTTGGCCTTGAGCACTGCTGGGAGCTGTAGGGAGTTACGAAGGGCTGTAGGTTCTGCGGAAGCACAAGGTCAGACCAAGCCAGCCCTTTTAGATATGCACGTAACCTACTTCTGTGTGTAAGAGTCAGGTACAACTTGGATCTCTGCTCTTATGGTAAGCAAGGACTCCACACACCTGTGACTGCTGATCTTTCTAAAAAGAATTCAATGCTGGCCTTGCTTGGAACCTGCCATGAGAAACAAATGGTAGCAGAGCAGTTTGTACTGCTCCTCTCTTTCTAAAGCTGTTTCATGGAGACCTCAAAGACCTAGCACTACTTTGAGACTTTCCTTTGGGTTTCTTCACTTAGATTTGTTCAGTTTCTAACCCTACACTTATATAAATGCAGAGTTTTCACAATGTAATTATTTTCCAAGACAGCAAGATATTTTAGGGTCATATAAAATCTGAGATCAGCAAAGACAGAAACACAGCCTTCAGTTTTTGGTTATGTTCAAACAGCAAACTTCAAGACAATTGAAGAGACCACAATCTTAGCTAGTTGATATTAAAGAAAACCAAAGAACCTCCCTCTCACTATCAATTGCAGCATCCTTCACAAGTCTTTGTGAACTGACTGTCTTACTGGCTGGCTGATTTAGAGTTACTTATGTAATGTCAGCAGAACTAGGAGCAGAAAGCTTTTCTACCAAAATCTAGCATTCAGCAATAGGATAATGCATTCACATCTGGCTACTTCAGTGTCAGACAGGTATCAGCAAAGCATAAAGTTTAAAAAGTGGGTGCAGTTTATGGTGGATGAAGCAAAGGCAAGGGAAAGAATCACATCCATTCATGAGCAGGGATACAAGAAAGTAGTAGTCAAATGCATGCTTCTGGACTGCCCCTTCTCAGAGTGCCCCATACTTTTCCCTCTTCAACATTGTTATTCTCCTTATGGACATCATAAACATATAATGGGATAGATTTCAGGTCCAGACTTGTACTACTATGTTAGTTAGAGCCTCTCAACATTGCTATTCATCTCCACTGTTCAAATGCTAAAAATAAAACTACTCAACCCATTCTGGAGAAGGGAAAGACAATAGGCAAAAACTGTGTGAGTTAAACAAAATTACCAAATTTTAAAGGAAGCTTATTCCATATAACATAGTATAATGCCAGTAATTAATGAAAGATGTAAAAAGGTTTAACTCTAAAAGATAGAAAATTAAATAATTTGTTTCCTATGGGTATATAATGAGATAGTTACCAAGTTCCCATGAGAGAGATAAGCAGATATTAAAATGTCTTTCCAATACCTGTAATGGCTAAGGGCAACAGCTAATTCAATAGATTCGATCAAAATCACCACTTCTTTCTTTGCTTCTGATTTATTACTTTGGCTGTAGTTAGTCATCACTCATTTTAGTTTGCTTTTCAGCAGTCATAAATTATGCCTCATAAATAAAAAGATACAATCAAGGAAATCATATCAAGCCATCTACAGCCCTGGAGTATATTTTCCCCTGGTACTCATACTAATGTCTTTTTAAAGGATAACTTGCCTTGGTTTTGAATATGTCGGAATCACAATTTACGGAGAAGGGTCTTGCAAGACTGGAACTGTGAGAGTTTCACTGGTAAATCTGGATGTCAACAGATCCAGTCTAATATCCATATTTAATTTAATGAAAAAAACCCAAAGTTTTCTTGCATCAACACATTTGAATTTAAGATTGTGTTGACAAGAGAAACACACTGCCTGAGGTGGGGCTTAATGAGCAGAATTACACGGTTTCAAATGGCCCTTTTCCCTTCTACTAGGGGAAAGGAAGCATCTCATTCTGCAAAAGGATATCTAGGGTAGGTATCATCATTGCATCAGTGAAACAATATAGCTATGTCTGCTTTACTTTTCAGAAGCTGAGGTCAAGCATGGTAGTCTACTGCATATGTAGTATGAGAAATTCTCTATAATTTGAAGCAGAAACCGCATAAGCAAAAATAGTCTTACAAACAAAGTAACAAAAAGTGAATAGAAGAAAGAAATGCTTTTTTTTTTTAATGTCATAACTTTGTAATGCATCTTTCTGCCAGAGGAATGGGAAGAAATGGGGAATTACAAGAATGAAGAGAAGCCAGATATGAGGGATATTACAAATGGGTGACTATCCATCACTGGTCAACCAGAAAACCAGTTTTACCTGATTTTAAACTACAGAAGTCACTGACCTGTTTGTCAGTAACTTGATCAGCACAAACCAGAGCTCAGCCAACAATGTGACAGACAGGCTGGTAAACCAAGTGTCCTTCCTGGCATTGGAAAGTGACCAATAGGGCTAACATATTCTACACCCCATGTAGTTGGTTCTTCCTTAGTCTTCATGACTTTGCACCCATTTTTTTTCTCTTTATCGCTCCTAAGTCAGAATACTAATTGTTTTCTGAGAGGACCTAATCCATATTTACCCTGGTGTGTGCTGGGGCATTTCCTAGACCCTTCACTTGGCTGCAGTAACAGGAGGGTGAGAAGGACTCTCCACACAGAGGAGAGAAGTTGTGCCTCCAACAGGGATCAGAGGCAGACAGCTCCAGCACTGCAGACCCTGCCTTGGTGCATTGAAACATTCTCTTGGAGAATAAACCTCTGCAGGGAGCCATAAACCTTTCTGAAGAGGGACAATTGTAATTTTCTGCCTTTTACATGTTCTGCGCCTGCCAAATAGAAATAAGGATGTGTCCTAAACCAGGAAGACATTAAGCCATTAATCTAAAGAAGCAGTTTTAAGAACACAATTAAGTGTAATTGTGGAGGAGTGAGACTGCATTTGCATGGAAATCACACCATACTGTGACAGCTCAGTTTTGCACTAAATGCCACAAGTCTCTCTGCTCAGAAGGGCTTCCCTTAACTGATAAAAACAGGTTTTACTCTGTAGGCTGCTATATAGTAACATTGCACACCACTTTCAATGATTTCCAAGGAGGAACATTGAAATCATTGTTTCAGAAATGTTCCAGGATTGCGCTTGCAAACTCATTGGGCCTCGTGAATGATAATGTTTGTTTAAATCAGGAGGATTTTCAGGGTATCACACAATAGCACATGGTTAATAGAGTTGGGGATATCAGGAAGAATTCCAACAAATGCCTAAAAGATGCTCTAGAAAATGCAAGTATCTAAATGTACAACTAGACCAACAGAGGGAGTTTCAAAGATCTAAGTGTTTTGGAGTGTGGAAGTAGGCACTGTATGCCACTTAAAAACCCAGTTCAGACTAGCAGGTGCTAATATGCTCATGCAGAACAGTCCCTTTAAAGTATAAATGTGCTTTCTTGAAGAATAGCAACCTAAGCAAGTTGGGGGCACAGTCCCTTTTGTCAGCATGAGCTTCTAAACTCACGTCATCATTTCTGGAACTGCAACTTTTGCACCTGGTTTTATAAAACCTAATATTCAGCTGAAATTTCCAGGAAAACAAACAAATTAAAAAACAACAAAACAGACAAACAAAAACAAATGAAAAAAAAATTAAAAAACCCCAGATTCAAAAGTCCTCAAAGGTCCAAAAAAGCTATTAGAGCATTGAGCTAAATCTCAATATCTCCAAAAATGCTGGAGAGCATCCCATCACAGCACTTTGATTTTATCTGCATTCTGCTGGAGGAAATTCAGTTGCATTTAAAGTTTTATGTCCAGCAAATAAGCCTCAAATACAGAGACAGGAGAATCAATATCCAGTTTAAGTGAAATATAAATCTGGATTTCATCAGCATAATAGCAAAAGCCAAGCCCTATACTTATGAATAACTTGTCTCACAGGCAAGATATAAATTGTCAACAATGGAGAAGTTCAGAATACATCCCAGAGGACTGCTGCAAGTGACTTAAGCAGAAGACAAACACATGCATTGGAAAACCTCTCATGGTGAAATAAATGGCCACTGGTGAAAAAAACCAAAAATGATTTAGAGTTCCAATCAAAAGTTCAGCCTGGTTATGGGGCTGAACCAAGATAAAAAGCTAAGTCTTGAATACAGCACAATAAAGAACAAGAATCCGATAAAGAGGTTTCTTTTTTTTTTTTTTTATCTGTCACTGATAAGTCATTAAAAATGTTGGCTGAAGAAAGTCTCAGTGGTATAAACTTCCCAAGAAGCAGCTTCTGACTGAGATAATTAAAAGTTAGTCCAGCTGAGAACATCCCACAGCCAATATCTACAATATCCAGCTTGGAGAGTTTTTCTTCATCTAA
Organism: Thryothorus ludovicianus; assembly: GCA_013397245.1. Classification (NCBI taxonomy): domain Eukaryota; kingdom Metazoa; phylum Chordata; class Aves; order Passeriformes; family Certhiidae; genus Thryothorus; species Thryothorus ludovicianus. Next base: position 1,136,683 of record VZTB01005220.1, read on the forward strand.
GAAAGATTCCTAATAAGTATGGTTTGGGTCTGCTACCAGTACTTGTTGTCTACTCAGTCCCATCTGCACTTGAATTCACATTCCCCACAGATCCTGCCTAAAGCAGCAAGGAAATCTGGTCTAGCAATAGTTCTGCTGACACAGGCTGTACAATCTCCATACTTGCATCTGCAAGGATAGAGAACTTGATCCAAAACTCATCTGGACACAGCCCTGAGAGCCTGTTCTATCTGGACTTGCCTCAAGCAGGGAGTTAGGCTAGATGCCTTTTGGATGTCCCTTCCAAACTGTGTGACTCAATGAGTCTACGACACATGTGCATGCAGCAGCTGGATAGCCTAATGTGCTAAAGCAAGGTTTTAGGTTTAATTCTTCATGTTTTCTGGCTCCTTAAAAGGAGAAAGCAATAGCAGTGGAACAGAGCAACCAAACACCCTGATCTCTACAGTGCACTCTCATCAAACTTGCAGATGACACCAAACTGGAGGCACCAGTTGATACGCTGGACAGATCTGCCAGTCAGAAGGCCCTAGAGAAGGGGAATTTCAGCAAGACAGGTGTAAAGTCCTGCTCCTGGTAGGAATAATTTCTTGCAGCATCACATGCTCAGCATTACTGATCAACTAGGGAGCACCTCTGCTTCAAAGGACCTAAAGGTAGAAAGCTGAACGTGAGCCAGCAGAATAATCTGGCAGCAAAGATGGCCAGCATCCTGAGCTGTTTAACAGGAGCACAGCCAGACAATTGAAGGAAGTGATTACCAGCCTTTACTTAGTGTCTGTTTTGTTTTCGCCCCTAAATATCTTTTTTTGGCGCCTAAATACCAGAAGGATATTGATAAATTGGAGTGAGTTCAGTGGAAGGCCACCAAGGTAATCAGGGTGTTGGAAATGTGCCTGTAAAGAGAAACTGTGGGACTTGTTCAGCTTGGAGAAGAGATGGCTTTGGAGGGACTTGATTGCAGTCCCCCAGCAGACTAACAAGAGAGTGGAGCCTGTTTCTTTACTATGGTATATGTTGGGAGGGGACAAGAGAAAATAGGTGTAAGTTCAAGCAAAAAAGGTTCAAACTGAACATAAAAAACTTTTTTGCAATGAGGACAGTCAGGCAGTGGAGCAGACTGTCTGTAAAGCCACAATCCCCAAAGGTTTTCAAGATGCAACTGGATAAAGCCCTGAAAACCCTCACCTGACCTCTTTACTGACCCTGCTTTGGGCAGAAAGTTGGGCTGGATGGCCTCCTGAGAGCCCTTCCAACCTGAATTATCTTGTGATCCTATAAAGCCAATGAGCCTTTAAAAGAAAGATTGCTCCACCTTGCTCAAAAGGTGGAATGCACTGTTTCAGGTAAATATTAAACAAAATGGGAACACCAACCATCAACAGCAGATTCACTTTTGAACCACCAAAAAAATGTGCTTGCCACTCTAATGACTAATTTAAAGAGAAAACAGTTCCTCTGGATGCAAACTACTCTAAGCTCTAAAATTAAACTACGATCTAAATTAAAAATTGATTCAGAGTAGATAGGAGGATGACAGAAAAAGAAAGAAAAAATAATGAAAAAAGCCATCTTTTAAGTGCCGTAACAGAGATTTGCAGAGGCTCTAGATGATACAAAAATATTGAACATATAAGATACACAGGCACCTACTACCAAGCTAAACAAAAGCTGAATGAATATATTGCTTGTATGGAATTATTTTCAGCTTCTCAAATCTCTAAAATACATTCACAATGATCATTCAGGTTTCACAGTGCTATTAACATTAGAATCGAGATGTGTATGTTCATTGTAAGTGTAAAGTAAGGCTCTCAAAGTGTACTGAAATCATAATCAGAGCTGCTAAATAGCTTCAATTCCCACCTGATACTCATACTCTGTGTAAGGCAGCAACTGGTCGTCTTTGAAGGAGGTTGAAGAACCATTGTAAACGAGCGAGAGGTCTAAATTTATGTGGGCCTGAGTGGCTCGCCTCCTGTAAAGCTCGTAGTGTAAAATCTTCCCGTTCGGCTGCTTGGGGCCGGCCCAGAGGATGGAAGCCGTGGACTGGAAGCCGCCGGCTGTTTGTACCTCGATGAGCGGGGCCGGCTGCGCTGCCGGCGGTGCCTCCAGCGTCCGCGCCGGTGCCCACTCGCTGGAGGCACAGCCCAGCGCCGTGCAGGCCCGCAGCTGCACCTCGTACCTTGGGGAACACAGAGCAGGAACACAAAGGGGATTAAAACGCTGCCGGTACAAATGTAAACCGCGCTGAGATCGGGCGGACTTCTAAATTTCTCCCGTCTCTGGAATTTTTAATAGGCACGCGGTTTGTATGAACACACAGATTATGTGCTGTGCCTTGTGTAGCAAAGAGGAAAAACACTGTCTTCTGGGTTTTATTTGGGTGTGGTTTGTGTTTTTTTTCAGAGCAGTTAACATCTGGAGGAGTCAAGTGATCAAAATCATTTTGATTCTGATGATATAAATCAGAATGATGAATCATTGTAAGAGATGATTTGGATGTCATTTGAGAGCTGTAGAGCTTCTCTATTACTCTCTTTGGATTTAGATTAGTTATATGTAAATAGTAGACAAACTTATCAACCATGTAACACACACAAATTATGTCTACACAAATATATAAGGAAAGGTGAGGTAAATAATCAGGAATAAGTGGAGAAGATATTACTTCAGTATCGAGCGTGTTTCTGAAGCAGAGTCTGGCACCCTCTCTTAAGTTTTAACTTTCACTGAATCACATATTACTTGTTCCAGCTCGAGGGTTCAAACACGTTCCATTAATTTCAGCTCAGCTGCCCTGTGAATGGGCCAGCTACCATGACTGGTCTCCCCACCCCAAATTTTGTCAACTAAGGTCCTATTTATTCTCGATAGCAGACACCATATGAAAGATACACCAGCACAAGACTGCAGGTTTTGGAGTTTATGTTAGAGTGCTGAATTATCTTTTCTATTAATTATAATCTAAGTCAACACTTTGCACTTCATCAAGATGATATAAAGCTGGTGTTACTATAAATTTAAAAGGAAGAAAATTTTTTAGCAAACAACTCCATGAGTCTGACTGTTTAAACAAGATGGTTGAGCTGCCTGCCAGCCCACTGCACCACCCCACAACATTTACTCAATAAATGGCTTCTTCCAGACTTACTTGCTGTAGGGCTGTAGCTGTGCCACTATGTATGACCGTCTCAGAAAGGAAACATGAGATGCATCAAAGTCAAAAGTTTTCTTTCCTGTTTCACCAGGCTTGTGGATTGAGATTGTGTAGTTTATAATGTCACCATTCACTTTGATAGGAGGATCCCAGGCCACCAAAATCTCACTGGAAGACCAGGCCTGCAACCTAGGAGGCAACATCCCAGATGGAGCAGAGGGATTGGTTTTTATCTGAGCTGAGGGGCTGGTGGTGCTGCCCTGGCTGTTGTTTGCTGTGACAGTGTAGCTGTACTCCATGCCTGGCATTAGGGTGAAATCAAGATATCGGGTTTCCAGACCAGAGTAAACAAGCACACCATCCCTCCTGAGATCGTAGCTTGTGATTTTGCCATTGGGCTTATCTGGGAGTTTCCACGTGATTTCAATTGACTCTGAGCCCATGACCAGCAGCCTGGGAGCTTCCATATTTGATGGTGGAGCCTCCATGGTCATCACAGACTGGGATGTGCTAGAGGTGCAGCCCCCAGCCGTACAGGCGACCAATGCAAAATCATACTGTGTGTAAGGCTGCAAGTTAGAGACCAACATTTGCAAACTGTTGCCAGGATAATACTCTTCATTGCCTAATTTCAAAATGTACTTGGTGATATCTCCATTTTGTATTTGGGGAGGGGCCCAGGATGCACTGATTTGAGTGGCACTGACAGCCTGCAGAGATGGGGGGTCCACCAAGGCAGGAGCTGCTTCCAGTGTCCGTATTGCAGCTGGCTCACTGGTAGAGCAGCCCCCCATGGTACAGGCAACCACTGCATAGCTGTACACCGTGTAGGGCAGCAAGTCCTCGTCCGTGTAGCTGAGAGTAGCAGCGTCGAAGCTGAAAGGATAGAGAACATCATTCTTCAGCAGCCTGTATGACTGGAGAATGCCATTGGGCTGTGCCGGGGGTGTCCAGGATATGAGCACTTTATGGGGGTTGGCTGACACCACGGATAACCTGGGGACAGCAAGATATTTTGGGGCAGTTTGACTAGTCTTTGCCACTGTCCAGGAGCTGTCAGCATAGCCTGCTGCATTCCAGGTGCGTATTTTATATTCATACCTTGTCCAAGGCTGTAAACTTTTATCATTATAGGTGAAAGTATTGCTTTCAGTGTTATATTCTGTGAAAACAATTTTCTCGTCTTCTGTTGTTGCTCCGTGCCCTGCAACAGTCTCTTCTGTGTGTCTCTGAATAACGTCATAGCGAATTATTTTTCCATTCGGATTAATTGGCTGCAACCAGCTCAGTTCAACGTTGGTGGCATTCACTGCCTGGATTACAGGTGCCATCTGGGACACTGGGGGAGCTTCATCTGTCCAGACTGGCTGGGGTGAGGAGTGAGTGCAGCCTGCTGCATTGCACGCCTCCAGCACGAGGGTGTACAGGGTGTACGGCTCGAGGCGCCGGAAGAGGAACTGGCGAGACAAACCACTGTACTCCAGGTGGTCATCACTGAAAACATTGTAGGTCTGGAGAATTAACGAAGAAAAAGAAAGAAAGGCAGGCAGGGAAGGAAGGAAGGGCAGAAGCCAGGGTAAAAGGAACACAAAACAAAACTATTTTGGTCAATAATCAGTAGATGAGACCCTTAATCTTTGCAATAGGGTAAGGACTATTAACCAGTGATTCAGAAACTTATCCTTGCTAGTAACAATCAGCACACAAACAGATCATTGATACAAAAAGAATGTTTTGATCCAATTCTCAAGATTTTTTTTTCATGTTGAATGCAATAATAAATGACTTAATGACAGTTTTCATTATATTTGATTGTTATCAAGTTTCATTGCAAGGCTCTTACAGGCCAGCAGAAAGCTTCTCACAGAGTAGCTTTAAAGACTATCACTTAGGGGAAAAAAACTTACAAATAAACCCATCTAGTTGCAAACCTTGCAGGGAAAGGTTTACACTCAGTTGAAACCATTGAGCCAAAAGAAGTCCCAAATTTCAGAACAACATTCTATTAAACCCAGATTTTTTTTACAGACACATTTTGGTCATGTCCAATTTTACAAAGAGTAAGATTATGAGCTTTCATGTGTAGCTTTCTATGTATTAAATGAACAATTTGGCTCAGTGTAAATGAAAATTTATAGTCAAAGAGTAGCACAAGAATGTTATTATTCATTTTAATATAATGACAAGCATAGAGAACTCACAGAGTGTCTTGTGCTTATACAGAACTTCCATCTTATTTTAAACTGTTATGCATTCAACTGAGACTTTTTTAGCAGAAACTGTTTTGATACTCAGTATTTCCTTTCTCTTTTTAAATCAAGTGAACTGTCAAGATGAAGATTACCTTTATCACGCCATTGGGTTGGGAGGGCTCTGACCATTTTAGCAGCAGAGCCCTGCCATTTTCCTTCTTTTCCACAGTGAAGTTGCTCAGGCCACTGGGTGAAGCTTCCAAAGTGCGCACAGATGTCCAGGGGCTTGAAACCTGCCCAGCGTTGTTTACAGCTACGACATGAATATGATATGTTGTGAAAGGTTTCAATCCAAATAAATGAGCCTGATGCTTTGTTCCCTGAAGCAAGAATACAGATGTTTGAGTTAGTTAAAAAAGTAATCAGCATCTGTGGTTTATGTCACTTGGAAAATGAGGCCTCAGCTCTGGGTCACTTCTGACTGCTTTGCAGAACTCCATCTGGTTACTAGGATTTTATTCTGGTGTTTTTTTATGATTGAGCCTCAGAAAGAAATTCTTAGGATTTGGAAAAATTATCTATCATTATGATGGAGCCTTTGGAGTGAATTCCTTGGGAGTCCTACAGAGTCTGAATCTCAGCTAGGACACAACTTAGAGCTCAGCATATTTCTGAGCTTGCTCAGTGAGGATGAAGCTTCCTGGAATTGGACTTAAGCATGTAAAAACTTGTGGTACACAAGTGATGGCTGCCTCTACAGAAATCTTACACATCTTGTGTGTACATGTGGCATTTCATAGGCATGCTGTCCTGATCTAGCTACTCAGGCCATGGTAATCTGGAAAAAGACTTTGTGAATCCCACCAGGCTCAGCCAGGGCTGTAGGACTGGGGCTGTCCTGCTGTCACACCTGAGCACAGCCCAGCAGAGGAGTATGGTGGGGATGGAGGCTGATGGACATCAGCCATGCCCAGGAAGAGCCATTGGCATCCCAGCTCACCCCAAACAGCATCTGACACAGACCTGACACTGGGGCAAGGAGAGCCTCAGCACAAAACCTGACCTAGGTAGGAAAGCAAAAGAGTAATGGAATTATTTTGAACAGCCACAAAAGGCACAGTGACCAACAAAGAACAGGAGTAACATGTTCCAGCAGGAGACTGCTCAGATGTGTCTGATCAGAGGAGCAAAGAAAAAAGGAGTTAGCTCATCACTGATATATTTAATCTCATTTTTAGCTGTATTTTGGCACGAATTATATAGACTACAAGAAAGGGAGTGCAGGAATTCAGTTGCTTTCATGTGATGGAAAGAGCTGGTCAATTCCCCTGTGTCAGTGAGTCGTATTAAGTTGTTAAATGCTAACATTTCCAATTGTTTAATATTTAAACATTTGTTAAGCTATCAGATTCAGAAACAAATTTTAAAGAAATATTAATTTCTTTTTTAAATATTAAAAGTTAGATCATAAATATTTAAGTAGTTATTTCCTCAAAACAATGAGTTAGTCTTTTAGATAAATATAGCACAGCATTTGAATGACCATTATGAATATTAAATCTGAAGATGCCACAAGTACAGATTATAAATATATTTTTCTGATAAATGATTCCTTTTTTCTGTTAAACAGGGCAAACACTAGCAAGATTAATAATGCAAAAAAGTATAATTCTTTGTTAGGAATTCCCAGTCATCACTGCCAAAAAAGCATAAGCTGAAATGCAAATAGCAATCACCTCGAACAGATTATATATAAAAAAGCTCTGGCTGCTGTGGGACATTTAGAGATATCTTTTGTCATAAGAAACACGGAAAGCATGTGGGCTATAAAGCAAAAACATATGTATATTGTCAATAGCAGCACCTGTTCAATTACAGTTTATTTCGGTATGGAGAATTTCGTTCAGCCCCTAGATGGCAATACTATCAAACACTTTTTGTAACATGAGTACTTAATGATTAACAACGTGCGTTCAGTCATCCAACATACTCAAGGCAGCCATTAAAAAAATAACAAACCTGATTTCATTATAGATTCTTTTAATAAACATTTATAGCTTAGATCCTTGAAAGTGGAAGCGTTTAAACTGCCACAGCCAAAAAACTTATACAGCCGTCTGCAAAATTATGAACTGCAGGTTAAAGAACCCCGTCTAAATCGAGGCTCATGCTTAGCATAAAAATCTGGCATCAGAAATTATGTTGGCACAAAACATGATTAAAATTAGCTTTACAATTGGATGTAGTCTGTATTAATAGTTTTTACGAGGACAGTTATCTATTAGTTTTTCAAAACAGAACTTTTAAAAGCCTAAAATTTACATTCCGTGCTTCGGGGGTGGGGATGGGAGGAAGGGAGCGCACAGCATTAAATTACTGCCCCTGAACTGCTACACAGAGGCTCTCTGAAGGTACAAACACATTATTAAAAACATCAGGCAAAAAGCAATGGCTCTGCTTTTTAATGAGCTGCATCATCATATGGGTATTTGTGAGAGGAATGCTACAAAACACCAGATTTCTATTTTTAAACAGAAAACTGGCATATTTTTCATCACCCTCTACCATTTTCCCACTAAACCCCAAGATTTAATTATTTACAATCCTCACTACACTTTGAAATGAAACAAGGATGGAGGGATTTCCTTGCCTGCAGTTCATCATGTTCTCTGGAGACTGCTAAACCATTCCTTCCAGGGATGACTTTTATCCCTGGCTCCTACAGATACTTCTTGAAGAGCAAACGGTTTACATGTATTTTTGTTTTGTTTGGTTTTGAAGTAAGCTCAGGGGATGTACTCCCAGAATACAGAGCCATGCTTTCTCCCCCTGCACTGCTGCCACTGCCAGTTGCGAATTTGCTCAGCTCAAAGGCTGATGCTGAAAAGAGGATGGATGGCAGACACGTTGATTCATTGTAAAAATCACTTTATGTCCTCCCATGACATTTTCAGCCTAGAAATACTGTCCTACTGGAATGGTCAAATATAAATTGTAAAATACACCTTGCACTGATAGCACTGTAACTTTGGCTTCAGCAGACAATGACACAGCCTTAAACAGGCGCAGGAACAAAATCATAGTCTGGAATATTCTCCCAGTCTTCCTCTGTAAAGCCATTAACTCATATTTCCTATGTTTACATGTGCTAACAGTCCAGATTTCATTCACCATTGAAAGAAAATCAACAAAATAAAATTTTAATGTGAACATTAAGATGTTTGTAGACTGGCTGACCATGAAATCCAATGGACTTCGAGCCCAGGCCCTCCCTTCTCTGTCCCCAGCTGTGAAGCACGCTCACTCCACCAGTCGTTAAATTAAGAATATTCCAGCAAACATTTAAGTGTGTAAACTCTCACATTCCTTTTCTATGGCCCTTTCATTCTTTCCATATAAACACGACAGAAATGGACACCTGACAGAGGAGGGAGATTGTGACAAGCCACTGTGACCTGATCACACTCTGCAGCCCAGAGCCCAGCCTTTGACACCACCCTTGCTTTTGGCAGCCTGGTCTTCTCCTCTGGTGCAGCTCTAGCAGCACCACCATTACTCCAGGCAGGACCTTTTGTTTTGCTCTGTAAATCGCTTCACATGCTGCCAGTGGCAGCACAAGCTGTTAACAGCAACAAATACACTCCCTCCACTAATTCCACTCTTCTCACTGTAAATTAGGATAAAAATTATTTAAAATAAAACCTTGTTTTAACACATTTTTTCCAAACATAAAAGGAGAGAACATGAATCATGAATAATGCATTTGTCAAGATTTGCTTCAGATTGCCTTTTTTGTTTGTTTATTTTTTAATTCATGAACACAGAAGTCACTTAAAGTATGGAAACAAATTAGCATAGTCTTTCATGCTGTTCAAAGGCAGTGGCATCCATAATGCAAGGTGCCTGCCTTCCTCGCTACCTCTTGGTCCTCCTCCCAGACACGGGCAAGGCTGTGCAGCCTTCAAGGGTCTGATGATTTTACACTGCCTACTGTGATTGCTTCTGACTACTTGAAGTGCCCCTAAGGTGGCAACAGGGTCAAGAGGTCTTTGTAGGTTGAAAACGATCAAAAATTAGCATTGATCTGTAGCTGTCAATAATACTCTGCACGGGTGGACTCCCTGCACAAATGTTTAAACTGCATACAACTACACAACCCAGTCATCTTTGAATCTATCGATCTGATGAAGCAGCACTTCCAGGGGTGTCATGCTGGGCTTTACCTCTTCTTTCAAGGCAGGCCAGCTTACCCAGTTGCCTGTGTCTCAGGGAATGAGTTCAAACCATGACAGACACATCAGAAGATCTCTGAACCACTGAAGAGCTGCCCAACAGGGAGCTTCAGTATCTGTCCCTTCTTCAGGGGTAATCATCAAAGCTCAGCAAGTCATCACCAGTCATGTTAAGGTTAGGTTCTGGTTTCTTCTCTCTCCCTATCTTCACTTTGTACCACAATCTCTACTTGGCAGGTATCTTGTATAGCTGAAGAAAAAGCTAGCTCATTCTTTCTGTGGGCCTCTAACTAAACCCAGTGGCATCAGACACTATCACACAGATAATTGTAGTAGTGACACAGGGATCCAAACCAGCTCTTTCACAACCCATGGACATAAATGATGGGAAGGCAGTTCAGTAGAACATCCCCTTGTCTAGAGGCAGAGATTGGGAACTCTCCCTGGACAAGGGAGAACAAAACTATGGTCTCCAGCCATTGTCTGACTAAAATTTTCAAATTCCCCATCAAGGAAGTCAGATTCTTCCACCTGTGACAGCAGTGAGGGGGAATGCTTGAGAGTTTACAAAGATACTCAGTTCATCCTCACCTTTGTCATTATCATCTTTTCCAGCTCCCTAATTCAGACTCTTTGCCATTTTCTGCAAAGCACTGGGAGCACTTCTAGCTTGACTCTGATGTTCACTCTTATTTCCCAGACTATCTTAGCCCCTGCCTTCACTCTAAACATTACCCTGAGCTCATATTCACATGCAAACACTAACTTGTCCTTTGGGCTGCCTTTCTTCTTGGGCTTATATCGTGCACACTGTGTCTTTTCCATTTAAAAAATCTACTCTATTCTGAAAGCCTTATGCTCAGATTCACAAGGATATAACTTATGGATACACAAGTAATCTATGAGTCTATTCCTGTAGCAGTGCAGACTGGAATATAAATTATTCCCATGGCAGTTCTGAAAAACCTCAAAGGTTAGTCAAACAGAAACCAACATGTTATTCATTTAGCCAGAAATTATCTTGCCTACAGGTAACCAGAATTTCTATTTTTACAATAAATTGATGCTGTACTAGTTATTTCCCTTCCAATTTGTATAAAAAAATAATTATAGATTTTTCATTAATGTTTTTTGTAAATTTCACTCTTCAAATTTTAGTTTTAAGAACTTTATACCTCATTTTAGAATTTTAAAATTGCCTTTCAATATGCATATTTAATTTTAAATAATTACTTGATTATTTGATATGACTCAGTAGGCTTTCAATAGCAGCAAAATGTACCACACAAGGTAATAACTTTTATGGCAAATAAAAACCAAAAGAATAGAACTAGACAAATATTTAAATAAAATTTTAAAGTTCATAAATCCAGACAGTCTCTTATTAAACCTGAAATAATTTTTAAACTTTTTTGTCCAGGGAAAGTTCATCCAAATTGTCTTTTGTTGGGATGAAAGGACACTCTTCCTTTCCCAGCCCTGAGATGGATCAATGCAGTCTTTTCTTCTACAGTGGCTAGGAAATGACATTCAAAAATTCATTATACTTGAGCCTGCTTTTCTATAAATAAATGTAGGAAATTTTAGTTTAAAAATGCATTAGAATAAATTCAGTCCACAAAGAAAAGTACATAAAATGGCTTCTTATTAAAACATAAACATTGATAATATGATTATAAAAATATTCTTTCCTTGAGATTCCTTGAAAAATGCTTTCTTTCTTAATTTCAACTTTAAAAATGTTCATGTACTTTATTTTTAAGACAAACTGTAGTTTTGCCACCAACACCAAAGAACACAACTTTTCTCTCCTCTGTGACCCAATGTCCTTATCCTTTCCTAATAGCACCATGCTAGCAGCATTTTTAACAAAACCCCTAATTTGCACACCCTGTTTCACTTGCCACAGAACTGAATCACTTCTGATGCCAACTTTCCTACATGGGCTTGTGGACTGTACTAGGAAGAAACCTTTAAAAACAGCACTAATCTAAATTCAAAATCTTCTGCAAACAACAATTAATACCTGATAGAAAAATACTCCATTGCAATTAATCTTCCTCCTTCCTGGCAGGGTATGTAAGGAACTGTGAAATGCATGTAGCTGAATCTGACTCGTGGAGTTGCTGCCTATTTTCACAGACAGTTTTCTTTCCTGGTACACCTGGGACCTGCAGTCTCACCAGGCATATGAATCCCCAGCTTTGACTTGAAAGTAAAGCCACACAGAGAAAACTGGAACGCATTGCACATTAAAATGAAATCAAATAAAATCAAGTTGGCGTTTGGGTACCAGTATACTTTTAAACCACCAATGATGTTGCACTTTTGATGGCAAAACCTTAAAGAAACCTCTTTGGGCAAAGTCAACATTGTTATTTCAGTGAGATTCCTCTCCTCTCCTCTCCTCTCCTCTCCTCT
>VZTB01005220.1:1148701-1193733 GCA_013397245.1 Thryothorus ludovicianus
CTGTCCTCTCCTCTCCTCTCCTCTCCTCTCCTCTCCTCTTTTCTCTCTTCTTTCACAATTATTTCCTTAAAATTCACCAAACATCACTGAATGGCACCTTCTCAAAAATTTATTTCCATCTCTATTTGTCTAATTTCTACTAAGAAATACTGAAACCCCAAAAAGATTTCTATTTCTGCATGACTAAATAAGTCAAATAAACCAAAATATCAATGACATGACATTCCACTATAGGCACCATCTAGAGGACAATGTCAACATGTTTTCCTAACATTAATATTTTATCTCTAACAACACTCACAAGACCTACTGTATAATAAACCATAGTTTTTCACCTCATTTTTTCCCCAATTTTTTTCTACTTTAAAACATTTTTATTATTCCTCACAGTTAGAAAGTGAGGTAGAAGGAAAGAAGCAGCTCCTTTTATAAACTAGATAGATGATGGGACAGTTTCCCGTAAACCTTGGGTTTAGTCAGTTCAAAGCTGACATCATTACTTATCCCAAATGGTACTTCTGTGTTCAATAATCATGTTGAATATGAACAACTAGACTAAGTTTCTCTTCAAAATAGTACAGGCTATATCTGAAGGAAAAAAATAATCAATACTATTTGATACACAATAGAGCATAACAAAAAGTACTTGAATCACAACAAAAAAGTTACACGTCACCCTCGGAAAAATGTGCATATTTTGTATGTCCTGATCTTTAGCTGAGTGAGGGGTGCTTTGTGGGGAGCTGGTGGGAGTGAGAGAGGAGAGAGCAGCTTCATCAGCGAAGATTTCATGGTATGTAAAATGCAGCATGATATTAAAGCAATGGCAAACCCTGCAGAACTGAGCTGGAAGATTTGTGTGCTGTTCCAAACACAAACTCTGTATTGTGGAATCTGCATAAACACATCAAGGTAGTGCAGAACTTGCAATTTGCCTTGGTCACAAGGGGAATAGGAATGTATTATATTTCAAGTGGAGCTTTATAAATTGGGATAGAAACGTGTCTTCAGGGCAGGTAAAAAGCTAGGAAAGTCAAGCACACAACGCCTGGTTGGAGTTTGTGCCTCTTCATTACTACTGGTGCACTCATCCAGCTGAACTCCAAGATTATGTTTAACATAAGTACTACATGCAGTGCTCCTGATGAGCAACAACTTTCCATCCACTATTTGTTAACATTTAGGAGTGGAGTTTCTCTCATGGATTTATTCCACAGTGTCTGAAGATGGCAAGAGAAAAAAAAGAAAACAACACTTCTGCTGTCAAACAGCAGCTAGAGCCTAAGGGCTCAAACCTGCAAATGGTGGGGGGTACATCCTTAATATGGAGCATTAGGGGGTTAATGTTATATTTTTTCTAATGCCATAAACCGTATTTTCCATTTGATATTTTGGCTCATTGCCAGAATCAGAACAAACAAAATCTGGACTGCCATATCAGTCTTCTTTGTCTCAATTGTTTTTTTTTTATTTTTCCCTAATAATGTCCAGAGTGGTATAGAGAGCTTTATAAACCAATGTAATGAAACTATTAATGTTTTTGTTATTCATAAAAATGGGTAATTTATGTCCATGAACTTCTCAACTCAAGGTAATTTATGGCACTCGGTTTTACTTTGTTGCAGAAAGAATGTGCTTTTGTCATGAAAAGCTAAATATCTTGGCTTTTGGTTTCATTCAAAGTTTTGGTTTTGAAGAATTCACATTGCCCCTATCACATTTTTTACTTCAAATATATGATGCTTTCTTCATCTCATTCTAAATAACATCATGTATGATAATGTGAGAAAAAGTAGCTCTGAACACTCTAAAACCTTTTCCATCTGATCTTAAAATGACCTGGATGCAGTATCTCAGAATTTCTCTTTTCTGTAAAATTTGAAAAAGAGACTTTGGCTGTAGTTTTAGTGAACGGAAGACAGAGAGGAAAGACTCCTTGGTTTTCCCCTATGAAAGTAATTATTTTCAATTTTTGCCTTTGCACAGCTCAACAGCTGTAACAGGGAAAAGAGAAAAAAAAGTTTGAAGAAAATCTTTAAGGGGACTTGTACAAGGACAGTCTGAATCTTAACACAGATTGCAGGTGAACTCCCACATCAGTTTCCTTGAAAATGCCACTGAATGTCAGTTGTGCTCCATAAAATTAGGACTTTGCAGTTATATATGACTTTTTATCATAGGATCTCTCATCATGTTATAAACATTAATTAATTAAGTCTCAAGATATCCCCCTGTGTTCCTGTGTGCAGCTTCAGAAAACTATAATTATTGGTTTAGATCTCATTTTACACAGGTACAATAGATGTGTCATATTATTGTTAAATGCAAGCTTAGTTTATTCCCTTTTCTCAATCATTCTGAGTCCTTGTCTCTCTCACCCAACATATGCAAAAAAAGAGCAGTTCTAACTGCTGCTAAGTAGAGGAAGATAGCACAGCCTCCAGGCAATTCACAGCTTTAAATCCCTGCTTTCTGCCAACACAGTAGGGAAAAAAAGCACCATTTTAAAGGAGACTAAAAGGTTTTTTTACTTCCTATTTTTTTCTTCCTTTTACTCTGCCCTGTATTGAACAGTCCTAGCTCTTCATTCAAACTTTGCCTGCTCTGTATGCAATCACTTCTGAGAGACATTAAAAAGTAAGCATAAACAATTCACTTGGAGATACATTATCAAGGCCAAAGTTTAGTCTGAGTATGTGACTGAACTTAAAATGTCACCTTTAAAATGAACTGGGTATTTTAAAAAAATGAAGTGCCAAAAAGTACAAACACCAATCTGTTGAAAGTTTTTTGTCTTCACCAGGTTTTCCATTCCTTTTCTCAGTACTTTACATTTCCTACAAGATGCAGTCCAATTGTGCCAGTAGAAGCCAGGAAAAAGAGATCTGCTCTGCACTTTTTGTACAAAGCAGGCACCATTAGCAGAAGGCCAGAAGCTCACAGTATTTATGCGGGGAGGGATGAATTCTCTCTTTTCTGTGCCTGGAGGGAAGTTCAACCTATTTTCTGAATATTAGCAGGGGATATTGATCAGGTACATATTTAGGTGTACACTTCAGGGACATATTCCTCAGCAAAGCACAGCTTCCCATCAAAATACTGAGAGGTTGAGCAGAGATCTGACACTTTCCTTCCAGATCTTTATGGGATATTCCCCCTGTTTCGGAGTAGAGGATTGCTACCCCTACCCCTTCTGGTTGTATGAGCTAGTGGAGATTCCCAATGAGTAGGCTGAAAAGCCCCCATGCCACATGATGGTAAAAAGGAACACAAATCTAGTTTTCCCATTGCAGCTGCCATGTTGATTAAAATAACAAGGTCCAATAAAGAACAAGTTCTATATTTCTGTGTCCCTTAGCAGCTGTGTCGTGCCATATAAAAGCTCGGAATCAACTCCACACTGAGGAAAGACTTGAAAAGAAGACAAGAAAAAAGAGTGGTGATGGAGTTTGGTAGAGTAACTGAAAGAGAATCCGCCTTCAGGTTTAAAGCCTTGAAACCAAGTAAACCCAAATGGACATGGATGGATGAACATCCAGATCCTCCTAGGATCACATGGGTACAATTCCCTCTACTTTAAGCTTACAGGGCATACTGTTGAAAAGAAACTCACCTTGACACAGCATATGAAGCTGTGTCTGCAGACTGCCCATTCCCATTTTCTATGCTGTCAGGTGAACACTGAATTCATATACATACACAGAAATGCAGACAGCTATGTCTGCTGCAGTGGGAACAAGGAAAGCAGCCAGCTAAGCTCCACTTTGAAACGTTAAAGCCTAAATAAAACAGAGACTTTCATCATGTCCTTTCACTAGTCCCTCCTAGTGTGGGTTGGGCTCGCCCTGCAAAGCTCCTGCCAAAAGAGAAAAGTCAGAGCTGCTTGTGGCTTTCACGAGCCAGGTGAATTATGTAGAGAAGAGATGAAATATGTAAATACTGAAATATTACTTGAAAACTGAAGCATAACAAGTTTAGTTTGGATTCTGTATTTTCCTTGGATATTTAAGTTACTTGGGGGATAAAAATTGATAAGCTTAGTAAAGAACATATTGTCCTGATTTCGGAATTGAAAATGCCTTTACAGCCCATTATCGACTCCAGCATATTAAGTTGTAAATCCACTAGTTTCACTGTCTAATCTATTGATTAGCTGCATGTATGCACATTATAAATAGGCAATCCAAAGAGAAATTATTACCATTTAGTCATTTTGGGACAGACTTGCAAATGTATTTAAGTGCCCAAATATGAGGATAGGCACTATGGCAAAGAGTCACAATGTTCTCCTGCATTCTGATCCAAACCTTGTGTAGCTACTGTCCTCAATTCCTCCCTGCACTCTGCACAGAGGGAAGGAGGTCTCTCCAAAGGGAAAGTCTGATGTTTAAGCTTAACCTCTTTTTGAATGGCCTGTCAGAGGAGCCACACTCTCTGTCACGACAGATTAGAGACAATAGCCTACATGTGCCACCCAAAGTAAGCGCATAGAATTCACAGCTGTGATTCTTTTTTTTCTTGAATTCACCTAAGACTCAAAGAGAAATAAAGGCAATGACAACATTTTCAATCAGCACACAGCAACAGACCATACCAATCTGCTCTTTCTTGTTTCTTAAAATGAAACACAAAACCATTCATAGCTTCAGAAGTTGAACTGCAGCAGTTTCAAAAGACTTAAATCAATGCAAGCTTCCATTTGCCTTTTTAAGGATGCTGGATCAGGGCCTTCATATGCAGAAGAACAAAACCACACAGTGAATGCAGAAGGCAGCCAACCAGACAGGAATTTGCTTTAGTCAGTCTGAAGTAAATATCTACTTAATAGTTAACACTGAAGCAAACATCCTCCTGATTTCCATGCACAGGCCAGCACGTTGGATATGATTTTCACTCCGAGATCATGTTACTCAAGTGTGGATTAAAATTTTCATTAATAGTCTCAAACCAGATATCAAAAGAGGGGCTTGTTAACAAAGCAAGTCAAGGTGTTGTGATGCTTCCATGAGGGACTAGAAAGAGGAAAACTGCCAGTTGATAAAGATTTATTGCAAAGTTTCATCTCAAAAATGTCTTATTTTAAAAGCCACACATTCTCAACTCTGTTTTTTTCTCAAAGGCAGTACTGTATTTGACATCAGGGCAACTAGAGCTCAGATAATTTTGTTACCTGGTGGGAAAAGGTGATGTTTTCTTTCCCATTTGCTCTCAGGATCTCCACTCAGCCTTTTTAGACCTGGACTTTCCAGTAACATTAAGCAAAGCACTTAAATATGTCACTGTCTTAAGCTACAACTATAGTATAAATCTCATGATCTATTGGTACATCATGGGCCTAGCATTTCTAGCACAGACTAGTATTAGAGAAAATCTAAATTATCATCTGTCTTGAACCCCTGAAGAGAAAACAATAAAAAATAATTTTATTATACCATAATGACAAGAATAATACTTCATCTGGGAGAAGATGTCTTCTGACTTCTCATTAATTCTTTTTTAAAGCCTGTTGAAATATAAGAGCTCTGCAAAGTTTCATTCATTTTGTTTGTGCACTGTAAAGTTTTCTTTATAGCAAAAATACAGAAAATTTATCACTGCAAGGAGTTCACTTCCCTCACTCTCTTGCAATATTAAAGGTGCATTTGCAATTCTGATCTTGTGGGACAATTGTATACTTGATGTCTTTTTTTTTGCAGCCACTAGAGTAGCATCTCCACACTGAATGGAATATTTGTCTCACACTAGGAACTCTGCTCTGGATAGGAAAAAAATAAATGGATGCATTCAAACCTGCAGGAAGTGGACTTAGAAAAATACTTGGAGTAAAATTCAGAACCAAAACAAGCAATGATTTGTGCTTTGCCCCAGTAGGTTAACTAGATCCTGGGACCTCTGTACATCTTCTCATTGTGAATATACTATTCCTGTGTCCTTTTGGCACACTCCAGGGATCTCACTGCGATGGATCAAACCCCAGCAGTCACATCATCCCCACCTTAGGGTGGTGTGGGCACAGAACTGTTTAGAAGACAAACATGCTACTATGAAAAAGGAAAATGGAACAGCCATAGATTAGTTTGAAGAAGGCAGCCACAGTTGCAAAGTCAAAGAGCCTGAGGATGTTGAACTGCAGCTCCAGTGCTGCTCTTGCTGCTCTCAGCCAAAGGATGCCTTAAGTGAACATCTACATGGCTGTCTCCAAAGCTTTGCCTGTGTAGCCACAGAGCCCCCATTAATGCAAGACCTTTAAAGGACATTACCTGACTGAAGCAGAGTCCTGCGTGTTGTGAGGACTGCAGGACCCTCAGAGTACCTGGAAATAGAAATAAGTCCCTAACAAAAATCTGAAAAACACACAAGTTATTTTCTACTAGACCCTCAGGATGGAAATTCCTGCTTCCTGTACCATCATTATCTCTAACTGCGCTCCTAGGAAGGAAGGCTGGCAACGGGAAAAGAAGGGAGGAAGAAACAGTTTCCACAGTTTGGATTGTAGGAGTAGAGCAGCCTAAATGTGCCAGTGGTGTAATAGGTGATATTTGATATCCTAAAAGCTGTAACATGGCACCTACTAATAAGGTGAGAAACATTTCTCTGAATCCACCATCAACTTTAGCTGGGGTTCTCACAGCAAGGCCTCTGTAGATAGAAACCTTCTTTCCATGCTCACAGTTTTTCTTGGCACTCATAAAGCAGTTCAACAAGCATATCCTTTCCAAATCTGGCCTGTCAGATGCTGGTGGAGGGACATCTGTACTAATCTCTCTCTTTCTTTAAAGATCAAAGAGATTTTCCTTAAAGAATGCTAAAGAAACAGACTTGAAAATACAATACAGTTTTTGCAGTTAAACATTAAAATCCATCCATTATGGGTGCTTGTGAGTGGAGTATTAATTCACTTGGATGCTCCAGACCCCATTTGTCATGCATTTCTGTAACTATGGTCAGATAAAAAGTTCCAGGTGCTGAGAGGAATATTTGTGGTTTATGAGAGGATAAACTCATAAATTGTACTTTATTTCCTCCTAATAGAGACTATATATGTAAACTACTCCCACACATTGCAGATAAGTTTTCAGACTACCATTCTCACAAGAATCCACTTATTTTTTGCTTTCTGTTTCTTTGGAAACCAATCAACCAACCAACCACAAATTACTTATGTTTGGACGTTTTCATTCGTGATGGTACTGGTACTGAGATGCAAGAAGGACAAATATAAAGACTGTTGTGAACTTTATTGAATCTGATTAACTGTCTGGTTTGGGCTCAATTTAAATCTGTCAAGACTAAAAGTCACCTGTCATCTTTTCCCTGTTCCACACACAAATGAGATCTTCACACAATTCAGAAACTGTGCTAGGTCTGAAGAAGGATACCAGAGCTGCCTGTCAGCTCCTTCCCCAGCCAGCCCAGCCAGCTAACTAGCAATCTCCCTTCCCTTCTCTCCCTGACATTGCTCAGTTCTGCTTTCAACACAAAATGCATTTCGACCGGCATGAAGATCCAGGAGGAACTGGGTGCCCTTGCAAAGGTGTGGGAGTTCCTGCCTTCAAAGGGGCACTGGAGAGGGGAGCAGCAGCTCTGCTGGCAGACCCAGAGTGATGAGGGCAAAGGGAGGCAGGGGTGGCAGCCGTGGAGTTTGGGAGCCCTTGGTTTCCAGCACCCTCGGGGAGCAGACCGCTCCAAGTGCACATTCCCTGAACCTCTGATGTGCTCCCAGGCAGCCTCATCCCAAACTGGGAACGTGGCTGTGCTTGGCTGTTTTACTAAAAGGGCTGGCATATATGAATTATTAAAATCTACACATGGCTTAAAGTAGGAGGGGTCAAACTCAATACTCCAAATAGCATCTATTATAAACTTCTGTGAATTTTCCTCTTTGAATGGCCATCTCAGTTTTCCCTTTTACAAACTTAATAGCTGTATAACTGTTTTCAAAATGAAATCATATAGGCTAATTATTCAATTTATTTAATTACAATTCAATTCCCACCTTCTATGAATCACCAGAATCAGTCATTAATGTCCCTGCTGACTGGATAACCACTTTCATTTTCTTTTTTGTTATTCAGCTATTTTTAATAAACTAATTTTTAAGAATGCCAACTCTGTTAGTAGAATCTCACAGAGCTTTTGAGCTTTTCGAAACACTACAATTTTCCCAACGATCTGAAAAACAACAGAAAGTCCCATTATAATCCAAAAGAATAAAAAGAATGCTGCACTTTGAAATGAGAGTTACATTTTGGATTTCTTTTTCATACCCAGTTAACTTTATATACAGCTACATTATAATGTGATAGTAAATTTATACCCCTCCATTGTCACCTGTTCAAAAAGCATTGGAATATTCAGTTCAGGGTTTTTTTTTCTGTTTCTAAAGTCTCCATCAGAGCCTGTGTGAAAACTGAAATAAATAAGCAGCCACCTTTTCTCATACTGGAAAAGTTCCAGAAGGGAAAGGGCTCTTGACAAAGCCAAAGGAGTTTTCAAGACACTTTCTATTTCCATACTTGTTCTTTTGTATGCTAGGTTGCCTGCCATTATGTTTATGTAATTCTGACAGTGTTCTTAATGACACACTAACAGATTGTAAAACACGCTGCTGGCATTTACTTGTTTTTTATATTTTTAAAACAATGTCCTTCATGTAACAGTAGTTAAGCGCGGCAGAAGGACATCATTAGAGCCATGGTTAAACTGTAATTTACACCATTAGGAAGGCAGGAGCAATTTTTATTGCCTGGCAATTTTCTTGCTGAAATATTTGGACCATATGGCTCAATTTGTGTAATAACCTTAATTTCAGCACCCTTCAGGTCTGCCTCCATCTCCTACGGAATGGTAAAATGCGGTTTAGCAGAAAAGGCAACTGTCTATACTTAGAGAGTTGAGATTAATAACATGTCACGTCCTGTTTTTGGTGAAGGAATTCGAACAGCAGCCAGATGGTATCTCTACAAATAACTGTCAGGGGTCTTGATCTAATCAATACAATGTATTAATACATCTCCCTTCGCTGCTTCTCGAGGGGCTAGCGTGCAACATCTGGAAAGATTGGGGGGACCGCCAAGTAGAAAGCTGATCCTTTTCAGAATCAAACTGAGCCCAATTAATTTTTCATGTATACTTGATAACTGTTTCATAATGAGCTATGCGTCTTGACGGAGTTAGGGTTGGCGGCACGAGCGGCTTGTGCTTCCTATCCCCATTCAGTCCACTTACAGAAACCAACCCATTAATCAAACTATCTGGCATAAAACTGAAATCTCAGCTCAGCAAGAGATCAATAACCATCCTTAAAAAAAATCCAAACAAAACACAACCAGAGCAACAATAAAGATCCCACCACAGAAAAGGGTTTAGTGGGCAAAAGTGTCCAGGCATGACATTAGTAATTACTTTAAGAAAAACCAAAACTCAGAGCCATACTCACCTGACAGGTAACTAAACCACAGAATTTAATATTAGCTTCCTGTCAAAAAGTAACATTAAAGTCCATTAAAAATACACTGCCATTCTGTTTTCTAGATACAGAGGCCATCTGGCCCCTATTCACCATAATTGCTATTACAGTCTCAAAAATAATATTTATATAATGCTGTAAATTAACAGACAGACACCCATTCCCACTCCCAAAGAGCTTTGTGTTGATAAACTCATCTTTTAGCACCATGCAGATATTAAGATCTTGGTCCCTAAAGAAAGAGGGGGCAAGATTATAGGCAAGATTATACGTGCATTCCAGGGCTTTTTGTTAAGTCTGAAAAGAGGAGAGAGAGAGGTCACTTGGCAGGCAGAAAATGGGAAACTGCAACAAGCATAGGGGAGATGAGCTTGAATGAGGCTGCGAAGCTGAGTGATGGGAATGGATTCAAAAGGGAACAGTAAAGAGAAAGGACAGGAGGTCAGCTGAGAATACTAAACTTATCTTGCATAGGACACCCCACGGCTGTTTGATGAGAATGACTTTGGTGACTGTAGACCTGGATTAGATTCAAATGGAGTCCCCAGTGGCATGAGGCTCTATGTTATATTACCAATTCCCATGAGTCCTATGGCTTGCTTTTGCTGCATTTTTATTTTCTTTTAAAAAACCCAAAACCAACATAGGATTCTCTGTTTATTAAAATTACCTTTTGCTTGCTAAAATTCCCTATGAAATCTAAGCATGTGACATAACACTTCTCAGCCAATTTGAATAAAAGACCTTATCTGTGGAGGGAAGTGGGGCTGAAGGGTAGGATGGGGGCTGGGGAGTGGCCTTTCTAATTATCAGCTGAAAAATTCCTGTATCTGTAACTCTTGGGCATGACCCTGGGGATTTTAGGAAGCTGCCCTATGACTTCACCAACAAAGAACGTTATCTCGGAGTTGCCTGATACATCCACTTAAGAACGTTGGTTAAATGTGAATTAAAATCTAGTCAAATCCTATTAAGCATTTTTAAACAGATATCTAATTTGAAAAACAGCTGTACATATTACCCAACAAATTTCTGCCTCCTCCTTCTTCATTTTTATTTTCTACTTATATTTGAAAAAGCTTCTGTAGCTTAATAAAGCGTTGCTTTTTAAAGCTGATTTAGTGCAGTCACACAACTGGGCACAAAGGGAAGAATGTTCCCATATTACATCTTCCTAACAAATTATATTTAATAAGATGAAGCTTTGTGGGGGTTTCTGTTTTGTTGATTTGGTTTTTAGAAATTAGAAAACATTCTTTCAGTGGTGTTTTTCTACACTGCCTGGTTAGCTTGACCTTATTCTCACAACTGAAATGCAAATACAGAAAAAATCACAGAGAAAAGCATAAATATAAAGCATATATAAAAATATATAGAGAGAAACAGCATATGGAACATTTATATAACCTCATTTTAATCATCAGCCTTTAGACTTTGTCAGGTGCTCGCCTATTCTCTTATGGCTGCAGGTGCACACACAGTGAAGATTATCACTTCCAGAGCACTGCCCACCACCATCGTTCTGCCAGAGTACCATCTTTTAAATCTGTCAAACTGCATCATTCCATTGTGTGGGTTAAGAAAGCTGATTAATCAGGGTAAAATCAACCACCTTCTTTGACTGACACTTATAAGTAGTGGCACTCAAGGAAAGAAGTCTCATGTGAACAGTTTGACCCCAAGGATAGTAAATGTCCATGCCTTGGATGTTCTGAACATTTCATGGTCTGTAGAGGACATTCATGCTCTTAACTAGGTTAGGTATCTGAAGTCAGGCATTACAAATATCTGTCAAAAGACCTTGTTCTACATATGTTTCAATCTTCAAAAAAAGACTGCACAATGGGTGAAAAATGGACCTTGCACAAAGAGAAGCCCAAGGATAAAATACACCAGATGTTTCCAAATAGGTTACTAATTTATTTGTAGAAGAAATTACATTGGCAGTCTGGCCTAGACAATCTAGAGTGTGGTTAGGTGTGGGTCAGACATAATTATCAGGATTTTAACTTCTATCTGATCCAAAAATGTATTGAAAGACAGAATTATGTCAGCTTCACGTAGCACACTGAATTAGGGAGAAAACACTAAAGAAAAAAAAGAAGTGAAATAAACTTTGCTGTAACCTCCACTAATTCAAATCAGCAGTTGCCTGACAACATATTAAGACCTCACAGACACCAGACAAACCTTTCCTTCCTGACTCACAAGGACTCTTTCCTTCCTGGCAGAGCTCCAGCAGGGTCTGAAGCTATGTTTCTGTGGCTGCCGGAAACATCCAGGAGACACTGAAGTGGCCTTGTTCACGGCAGGGATGGTATAAATAGAAGAGCAGAAGCCTCTCTCTTTCTCTCTCACTATTCCCCTCCAGTTCTATCACCACAGTACTTTAAAATCATCAAAGTTGTGCAACAATCCATTTCATCCTTTCTGCTCTAATTAGGCAATTCTATGTGTCTCTCTTGATAGGTGGGGCTTAGAGAAGCACTTAATCAGTTTCTGGAGGGGCATCATAGTGCCAATCCAAATGCTTATTTAAACAGAGCTGTAGTGCCAAATCCAGCATATTCTGCAGCAGCATGGAAACAACAGAATCTGTGAGACACAGATTGCCTCACACACTTTTTTTAAGCAGCCTTGAATGTGAAGGAGCACTTGTCCTGTATTCGTACTGTGTAAGCTTAACAGGTCTAGAGATTGAAACATGGAAAGCATTTTACATTACTGGGCTTTCCTGGCAAATAAAACAATTAGAGCAATTCCAGTACAAGCCTTTCCTGAAACTGTGCTAATAAGGCTTTGAATCTTAAAAACTGCATTTAAATCAAACGATTCATTTGCAAACCCATCACATAGAGCACACACGTAGTAGGTGGGGATCGTTTCATTGAAATTAGAAAGCAAATGTCTCTATACATGAGAGGTCACCAGTTGTTGTACATTAAAATCTTTTCACTGTTAGGCATAATTAAAATACTCTAACAGTGGTTTCAGTAATTTAAACATTGCAGTATTGTTGTAATATTTTTCTAGGCTTCAAGAGTTCACAATTGTTTGGTCCAATCAAATCTGGGAACACTGGAGAAGTTATCACCCATCAAGGTAATTACTTTCAAGTTGAAATAATTACTCCATCAATGTTAATGGTCTTTCAACTTCAATAAAGCACTCACCTGCCGATAATCACAGCTAACCTCTTGCTCTCATGCAATTCCCTCTCTATTTAGCAGGTTATATTACAGCCGTTAGAGTGGTCACTTGTCCTGAACAGCTGCTGAATTTCACTTTGATCGTCTGTGAACCATAAAAAAATTAGTCATCTGTGTATGATTCCCCCTAACCCATAAGCCCTTGCAGAGCTAAGGAGATGATCTCCTGGCTGCATTAGGGCACTGCTGAGCAGCCATCTTGTTTCTGCTGGTGGCCACTTCCCGCTGCTCAACAGCAGCACAGTAGCCTAATTCACTTTTGCCCTCCACTGCCATTTACAGCTTTCACTCATTGCTAAGGAGCACATCTTCTGAATTTATGGCATGTGCAGGGATTCCTTCACTTACACTCATCCTCTTTTCTTAGGGTGCATTCCATTTCCCAGGCATATATATAAAGGTTTCACTTGCCCCTCTCCTTGGCATATTTTTTCTTATTCTTGTGGTTACAACCTTCATTACTTCTATGAGAAAGTTGCCACATATAGCACTGCATACTGCATTACTGAGAAGTCTGTACAAGGAAGTTACTACTATGTGGTATCTTGTCTCTAGTGCTGCCAAATGTTCACAGCTCTATATGAGGAAATAGAAATGAAGGACTACACGTGGATGTATTATGTACTTTTAAATGTAATTAATAGAAAGAAACTAACTCTGGATGAGTGATTCCAGATATCTGTAAGATCCTGCACAGAAGGCATGACTATATGGCAGTACTGGCCGCTCAAAAATCTTTGATATATTATTTTTGATATGGAGTTTTTCAACAAATAAAGTGTACTTAATATTCTGACTCAGTTTATTTGACATATAAATTCTGTCTGCTTATAACAACACAATCATGTTAGCCAAAGTCTCATCCTCCTACCAAAGTCTTTATTACTGCTATTCTGCAATATGTCTACAGATTTCCCTGTCACAGCACCTGCCAAGAGGAGTTTGGCCAGTGCAGTTATATACCATCTCCCCAAATACTGCAAGGGAAGCCAATATGTGCTCTCAACTGTTAGCACAACTGCATCCAAACCAGAGGCTTTGCTGGGGCAGTGATAGCGGCTAAGAGATGTGTTAATTTTTTCACCCCAAGCTGGCATGGTTATGCAAAAAAAAAAAGCCTTTAAGGCTAAGTTTGGCCTGAGAGCCTCACATTGAAAAACACATTGTGAGAAGCCCTGTGCACAGGTACAGGATTTCCCAGGAATAAGGCCTATAATGCTTATACCTATTTCTTGCATCCTCTAACAAGCACATTGCACTTTGATCTACACTTGGCTGAGGTGAATTTAACACACTGAGCCCTTGAGTCCACATAATAATAATTGGGGGGCACTGCGCATAGCAGGCAGTTTTCCTTTTTAACTCTCATCTCAGGATGCTTTTCCTTCTCCAAGTGTTTGCTAACAGCTATTTTTAAAGTTTTATTATTATTATTAACATATTTTTATGTTTTTTTACTCATCTTCCTGGCTTTGAATTCCCCTGCTCCCAATAAACAACCAAACACTTGATATAATTGTCATGGGAAAAACAGCATTACACACCCACAAAATATCTATCAAGAAATGTCCAGACGTATCCACAGTTCTACCTCACAGCAACAATTGGAATACAGCAGTTAAAGAGCTGTGATGCTTTGATGACATTTGGCAGGCACTCATTGGCTCTATAATGAAATCAGCTCTGGGTTCTGTGTTCACAAGCTTCAGTCCTAAGTTCACAAGAGTGAGAAGCTTGCTTTGACAATCTAGTCACTTTATGCAGATTTCTGTGAATGAGAACCTACTGCCAATCCATTCCCCTATAAACACATCTGTCTCATGTTAATGCTGTCAAGACACTAAATATGATTCCTGCTTTAGAGGGTTAAAAGGAACTGCAAAGGCATCGTGGGAGACACTTGTGCTGCTGTAACCAGTCTTGACTTTTCTCTGCAAATAAACCAGAATGTCAGTTTAACTCGCTGTCACCTAACATCTGTCACTACACTCCTGGCCAAACAAGCTAAGGAAATGGGTGACACTGCTCTTTAACTGTGATGCATCAAAATGGCTCACGTGTATGTCACTTGCTTCTAACAGTGCAGGACACCCTCCTTTCATTTCAGGGATAGCAGCTTTTGCTTTGAGCAGTGAGTTCTCATTTTTATCTCCACAGGCAGTGTAAAATTTCAAGGGGTTAGGGATAACCTTTAAAGTAGCAGACAGCCATACTGCTGATATATTAACTCAAATATATATTAATGGGAAGTAAATAGCTGGATTTTGGGAAGGTATAGTGGATAAGTTTGTTAAATTGTTTGAAAATCCAGAAGATGCTTCTCATTTGGCTCTGAAATGGACGTAAACGAAGCTGACATATAAGAACAGTCTGCAGGGACACTAGGAAAAGCTTTATTTGTATCCTGCAGTGTCACAAGGATTGTATTTCTCTTCTAAGTTTTGGTCAAGCTTTATGTCCTGGGGCTGGCAACCAGGGTGCAACCAACAAGTGCAAGGGTGGGATCAGCCACCGTGATTCTTGCACTGCTTTTTTTTCTGGA
The DNA here is from genome assembly GCA_013397245.1 of Thryothorus ludovicianus. Taxonomy (NCBI): domain Eukaryota; kingdom Metazoa; phylum Chordata; class Aves; order Passeriformes; family Certhiidae; genus Thryothorus; species Thryothorus ludovicianus. The sequence continues at coordinate 1,163,922 of VZTB01005220.1, forward strand.
ATAATCTAATGGGATAAGAATGGAGTCTAACAGATTAAATAAAGGACCAAACTCATTGCTTTCTTAATACTTTAAGTCTTCCTTGTAACATGGAGGCTTGTGAGAGAGAATGACTAATGGCATATCCCACGAGGGAGCTCCAATAGAGATGCTTTAGGAGATTAAATGATTTAGCCTAGTACCCATGAAGGCTATATTTTAAAGGGGAAGAAGTTTAATCATTGGAATTCTAGTTCCTTCAATAAAATTACATTTTAATTAAAGTATCTCATTCATAAAGCTAAAGCTAAGGGCATATCAGCAATTTCATGATAAAATTCTATTTTTAAGCATTTATAACTTTGAAAGTTCTTGTCCAGGTTTTTGCCTACTGGGATAATTGATCTAACCTCCTGCAGATATCTTTGATAACAGGACTCCATGCACTTTATGTCAATATCTTTGATTCAAAGCTTTAGCTGTTCTGCTGTATTCAGAAGAGGAAGGATTCAAATCTCGGGTCCTTGGTATAAATCAGCAACAATTCTACTCAGTTAATGCAGCTGAAACAGCTTAAGGTGACTGCAACTGATGGAGGTGATGGAAGAGATGTGAAAAAAGATTTGTCTCCAAAGGTTAGTATAACATTTTAAATAAATATGGGTAGCAAACACCATAACTGACCCATGTTCCAAGACAAAGAACAATAGAAAACCCATGCAAGCCAGCTTTGCTGCAATGGTAGTAGAGCAGCTACACACATGCTGCCAGAATGTCATTTTGATTCAGGACAGTGTTTGGGGAAAATAAAGGATTTTGGAACTGGGAAAACACTAATTCAGTAAACAATAGCTGGTTAATCTAAAAGGCTTTTAACTGATGCTGTTAAAGAAACACAGTATAGCAACATTATTTAAAATACCATTTTAGCAGGTTTCATTGTCCACAATACAACCATCTTCAACATTTTCTGTTGTTGTTGGCATGCTAAGAAGACATTGCAATGCATGACCAGCCAGGTCAATCCTGGTGCTCAATAACATATTGCTTGCTGCTGAAGCAGAGCAGTAGGAGAAGCCCTGGATTTTACTGGTTTTAAAATCTTAGGTGCATCATCACAATTATAACAGTAATTTTTCTTAAAATAAGTTAAGGGAGAAAAGTACCAAAATGGCACTGAACTTTATCATCTCAATCTACTTTTTTAAGCCTGGCATGCTGCGCAATCTGACTACAACTGCTTCAGAAGGCAAAAGTATGTATTGTTCCTTCAACTCAGTTCAGGATCTGTTTTCCTTTTCAGAAAAAAAGATATTACAAATTCAATCCATTTAGGAAGCTATACACAAAACTGCTCCGAAGCCCTATAATCAAGGGTGTGTAAGATTACCAAGCTGGAAACTTCTTCCACCATGTCATGTAGAGATTTGGCTGAGGAAGTTACTCAAAGGTTACTACTGAGCATTCCAGGGAAAGCTTTTTAGGATCATACTTGCATTGTCAACCGCATACTTCAAAATTGAGATAATAAAGATTTTAGGGGATTTCTGGTGTTATTCAGTACTAACATGGATTATGAAGATTATACTTTAGGGAAAATTCTAGGTTTATGAACTTGAGGTGGCACTGCTGAGGAAATCAAACTTTATCTTTATCAAACAATCTCCTCAACTTTTTAAAATTTATTTTCATTAGACAACCTAATATACCAACTGTCCTAACATACAACAGTTCAGTCCAACTATCTATAAGCAGTCTTGGTATAGAAAGAGCAGAATGCAATTTATAGGGGGGAGGAGCAGTGGTAAATGCACAAAATACAACCATTTCTGTCACTGGTTTACACAATGTTGCTAATCAGTTCACAAAATAATGCCTTTTCCCAAACCTATCCCTTCACATACTGAATAGAAACAGGAAAAGACAGGGAAGGGAAAGACAGATCAGCGGTGCAAAGAAACATTCTAATATAAGTACGTGAATTGGAAATAAAAGCAGAATTGCTTTTATTACTGATGTATTATGAGGGGAACATGCAAATGGGTTGCATATATGAACTATGTAATTACTAATTAATTCATTCACTTTATGATTCCAACTGAAATAAAAAATAGAATTCTATACAAGGAGGAGTGATATTGCTGTTCTTTGTGCAGGTCCTGTGAAACTATTTTGTCAGTCAGATAAAAAGTTCAGGACAGTATTTTTCAGAGCAAGGCTGACAAACTCATGTGTTTAATTCCTTCAGACATGACACATCCATGCTTTTGAGTAATTTACTTACCCCTACCAGAAATTCAATATTAACATGAAATATTTCAGTCTGCGTTGGGCCAAACACAAACCTTAAACCAACGAAACGACAGATAATCGGAAACCCCACTTTTCTAACCGGCGTTAAGGGAGATTTTAATACACAACAGAGATCAAAGCAGGGTAAAAACGCCTAAAAGCTGGCTTTGTGGTCCCAGTTCTTACCATTACGGTGAGTGCTGTGACAGCTGGGGTGCTAAAGGTCGGGTCGCTGTGCTTTTCCTGGTAGACCACGCGGTACAGGGAGATGACACCATTGGGGGAGACCGGCTGGGTCCAGTTCAGCCGCACCGAGTACGCGCCTGTGGCTTGGGCCCAAGGGGCTCCCATGCCCCACGGGGAAGCCTCCAGAGTCTGCGTTGAAGCCCACAGGCTGTCCACAGAGCCCACGGAATTTTGACATCTGGCACGATACTCGTAGAGAGTAAAAGGCTGGAGAGCATCGGACGCATCAATGAATTCCAAAGCTCCTTCAGTCCAGATGAACAGAAGCAGCTCTTCTTGACTGCCCACAGGACGTCTAGAATTAAATCAAAAGCAGTGTGTTTAACATAGAAAATATCTGTAGCAGTCTCATAATAGCTGACCCTGAAGTTCCAAGTTCAACTTGTACGTCAGAAAAATACAGAAATTATTTCTGTACGTTACACACACACAAGGAACTGACTACCTATCTTTGCACCTTAAAAGCATCCCCTGAACTTGTGTTAGGTGCTGAGTAGTGAAGAAGAGATTTTTGAGGCAATTAATTATTCTTCTTTATCTAGAAACATAGGAAACATAGGAAATTAGTACGTTGTCACAGTCCAGGGCAGCAGAGTAGCAACACAACAACATGTTGTCCTTCTAGGATGGAACATACCACAGATGAGACTTGCAGAACTTAGAACATAAAATTTTAAATCTATCTATAGTTGCTAAGCAATGACTTGAATTGCAATATGGGTGGAAGTCTTCAATATTTCTGAAAATCAATCTATATACAGAGGTACTCACCTTAGAATCCCTCATTTATGGAAAACTCATGAATTTACTGGAGAAAAATGTTACCTAGTGAATAAGGGATAAATATTCTATCATGCCCTCAAAACTAATTTTACGAACTTTCAAAATCTGTTTTGCTCACACTAAATATCCCATTTTTTCTTGCAAATTGAATAAGTAATCCCTTGTGCATAAACTTAGCTGAATTTGCAACTCCACTACCAAACCTCATTAAAATATCACACATAGTGTTTTCTGTAATAAATGATGTATTTTTTCCAACAGTGTTTTTGTTTAAAAATGCAAACCTAAGGTATATGAAGAAAATTCACTTTATTGGTTTTTGGCACAATGGGTTTTTCTTTTTGCACATATGCACATATATGTATATAGATCTATCTATACACAGACACACAGTTATATATACATATATATGTATATATACAGCATCACAATTGCAGATATGCTTGCCTTGGACTTGGTGATATTCTGAGTACCAGAGATTACAGATAATTCTTCAGCCCCTTTGTAACATGGCCCCTTCTTCTGTATAATTTACAACAGTTTTAATAAGCTGAGCACTCATCTTCAAAACAGAGTTATCAAATCAATTCTTTCACTTGGCATAAAAATGTTTGTGTGAAATTAAGTTGGTTACATTTAAACACTGTGATAAATCTCAGTGATGGCTTGGCTGTACTGCACATGAATTTAAGTATTTCCCTGGCTCTTCACAGGAACGTTGGCTTTTGCAGAACATAAAAGCACTTTCACCCTCCATGCCAACAACAAAAATCCAAATTACATTATCTGCCACTTTTATTGTAAGTAGGGTGAATTTGCCGAAGTAAAATCGGTTTGTCTGGCTACTGGGTGTCATCATCACTATACACACACACAGAAGCTGAAGAACATTTCTTTGGCAAGAGAAAATCTGTGTTTCAAAGAATGCTGTTGGAATTTATCTTGTAAGATCAAACTAAGAATTAATTTAAAAATAAAGCATTGGATTTTTAAAACTGATAATCTTAGATGTTTGTAATAATATATTATCAGGTATTAACATGCAAATATGAAGGACATAATGCATGCAAGTGTGTACACAGCTGTTTATTCATCTTCTGTGTATATGCATATATAAGACAGGAACAAAGACATTTTCTCATATGAAACTAAGTAAGTTTTGTTAAATTCTGGGATAAGCAAATTAATTGGACATTATTTAGTTTACAAGCACCAAAGTGTGATTTTTTTTTAAAAGAAGAAGAGTTATGAGATATGATATCAATATCACAGTGAAATAGGGAAATTTTAAGATATGTTGATACTGAGGGTTGGTTGGCAGAACTGGGCAAAGACTGGCAGGTAGAAGAAGCAGGAAAGAATCCCTAGAAATTCTTGGTCTCTCTGTAAAAGTCAGGGTCTAAAATTTCCCATTGTCTCCAAAATTCCAGGAACAATTTTTAATACAATTTCCCATGCTCTATTATATTGGCAAGTTAATCCTCCTGCAGAACTCTCTCCCTCGGATGCTGTTCACTGATGTAATGCAAGACATATAATTTTAAAAGGTGAATCATTACTGTGTCTTTCTCCTGCATCTAAAAATATAGTCTTTTCTCTGTGTACCCAAAAACATGTCTAAAAAATCTCAGTAAATAAGGGAAAAGAAAGTACATTTTAATGCAAGAAAGTCACATTTAATGTGTCTTGCTGACCAAACAGTCTGGGACTCAAATAAATACATAAATGTATGTTTTATAAATATTCTAAACTCTGTGATAAACAGTTTTTTCACACTGAATGATCAAATATGCCACCAACTGTAAGCTGATTCACAGGCAAAGCTGTACAATGTAGCCTGGTTAAGTATTTAGATCTTATTACTGCTGAATATTTAATGAATGAAACTTATGGTTAGGTAAATGGTTCCATCTGTGGTGCTAAAAACCAGAATATCTTCATGTATGAATAAACTTTGAACAGAAGTGGTTGAACAATCTGTAATCATTTCAATCGTCTTAAGATTTAAGATTCAGCTGCTCATTTAACTGGAAATATTTCTTGTGTACAACGAGCTGCAAAGGAGAATAACATTTCCAAGAGCTGGAAGCCGTCTCTTAATCTGCATAGCCTGATTTGCTGCTTACATTCATTTTGAAGATGTTCAGATAGTTATTTTTATAAGGGCAAATTCTCCCTGCCCCAGTGCCAATCTGAGGATGACATAAGAAGGAGGATTTAATCTCCTTTGTGACAGATAACTCCAGAGCTGTGCTGCAGCAACGCCGACTGCAGCGCTCGCCCCTCGGCTTCCCTGCGCGCGCGGCGACGGCGAATCCCCGAGGTCTCAAAGGTCAAACCAGAATTATTCCTCACGTGTTTACCTTTCACCATACAACTAAATTACATGTTCTAGCAGTGCCTGCTGCTTTCCTTACCAGAGTAGTAGTGAGTTATTTTTAATACTGAGAAATCTTGGGGTAAAATCCAAACAATCAGGGAATCACGCTGTCAAATATGTGGGAACGATGCAACATTAGCAAAGCTTCCCCTCTGCAGTTTTACATTTATTTAAACAAATAAACCTCACTTACTATTGTATTCAACAAATCTGCAGTAATGTAGCTTTAATGATTTGGGGTATTATTTTTTATATATGAGTTCTGATGAAAAAAACGACAGAAGGAATTTGAAATTATTGCATACAAAATACTAATTTAGATTGAGTATTAGATCCATTACAGGTATAAATAAAGGTCTTCAGGAGTTCTTGTATTCAATGACATAACCATCCATAGGGATTCCTACATTAAACTATCCAAGGAACATATGTTCCTTGGAAGCTGTCTTGGGTACAACTCATGGTTAAGGGTATACGGAGAAGCAATGAATTAATCATAAAGAGTCAGTCTGGAAGCCTCTCCTCTGCAAGTCACAACAATCACTGAGACGTCTTCAGTCTTACGTTGCCTCTTGATTTTTATGCTACATTTTCACCTACAGGACTGCTCAGCTAACAAGAGCTACGTTTCAATCTCACAAATATATACTAAATAATATAATCTTATTAGGTAAGACATAGACAGCTTGACAGAAAAATTCAGATGCTCCCTTAAGGAAGTTACCAACCAAAATACTTCTAATTTTACAGGCAATATGTCTATATATAAGGGCCATCTCATCTGCCTCAAACACAGTGCATCCTGTTAATCAATAGACAGCAGTTCCATTAGCTCATGTGACCTATCACTTACTAAAATGCAGCAACAAATGTATATAATCTATTTTCATAATATTATTATTTTTTCAGAGTAGTAACTTCTGTGGTTGGCAGAGCGATGTTTTGTCATGATGAATGGGAACAGAATTAGATTAGATGATTATCTAAAGAACCAGATCTTTTCTCATTCACAAACTCTTTTAAATTGTGGTCCTTGCTAGAAAATGCTAAAAGCCTCAGATCTGTGTTTAAAGCCACTTTATGAATAATAATAATAAAAAAATCACCATCTCCACCATCATAAAATAATATTTTCATTTTTTTGTTTCTAGCAAAATGGCCGCAAACTTGGGAGTAGTTTTATGATGCTAGAGGAAAGCATGAGTCCTGCCACTTTAATGCAGAGATCTGCACACACACCAGGTCCCCAAGCATCCCAAGTTTTGAGTTAAATGAATTTATTTTGGTGGTGATGCAGTAAGGAAGAGGCACATACTTGAAGAAGAAATTACATTCCATAACCTGCCATAGAAATACTGCAGTCTTGCTGCTATAACAATGTAAGGCCATGTGTGGCTACAAAATGAAAAAGAACTATGTGCTTACATCCCATTTCTGATTTTTTTGCAGCTATCTGAGAAAGATTTGATATTGTTGTTGTCTAAGCACATTTAAACTTCAGCTGAAATAACTGCCAAGTGATTCATGCCTATGTAGGTGAATATACCGATTGTATCTGGAGCCCCAGTGCGCCATTTTCATTTCACTTTAAATAAAAAACAAAATGTATCTATGTCAGTCAGTGCCCTTCTGCTGTACTCAGAGGTATCAAACAGGCTACAATTATGATTGTGAAGTGATTGTGTCACATTGGAGGAAGGTTTATTGCTTTTGAGTCTGCTAGGCAGTAACACATTCTGTTTCATATTACTCTTTATATCATTGTTTGGTTGTGACTAGAATAATCAAATGCCATCAAATGCTGTCAAATTCAATTTACAGTATTTTTCACTGAAGCAGGCTTTCTGCATTATATTTCCTGTTTTCCCTTTCTGTGGTTGCCATGGAATAGCAGTGGTAATCATCAGCTTTATTTACAAAACCAACAGAGTGAAGACATGTCTTGGGCTATAACACACTTTATTCCTCCATATGCAGGGGAGGGACTTGGGTTTTTTGATCAGACAATTAAAAAAAGGCAAACAAAAGGGTATTTCAAGACAGCAGGAATTTTTAGAGACCACTAACATCTTTAAGGCAAAAATGAATTTATATTAATTAACACTGAGGATTCTAAAAGGTAATTAGATTTCCTGTCTTCTCAGTCACACCTTTAATATAATAAAAAGTCCCAAATTCTTTGTGGGAGGCTAGGATCAGCCCAGCATGTGTTTGCCTCACAAACTTAAAGAGTTGGAAAACCCAGGAACTTCAGGGTTTAAATCCCTCTCAAATATATGGCTTGAGTTTTATATTCTCTGACTTCTGAAGCCACTCAAGAAGGTTGCTTCAGTGAGCTTTTAACAAAGGGTCAACAGGCACAGCAGAGATCGGTGCTCTGCTAGTTTAATACTGCCCTAAACACAGCTATCTGTACAGAAAAATCCTCACACAGGGCTTAGGAAACTCCTCAGAGGAAGTGAGAATGCATCAGTCAACAACCTACACAGGGCAGATGAATACAAACAGCAAGGCACATAAACAGATGCACTGTAATCACGGTCCAGATTACTTAGGGACACAAATTATCTTGGAAAACTAATATGGTTTAGAAACTTAGGTACCTTTTTCTGCTTTTAAAAGTCTCAGAATTAGTGAATTACTCCTGTTTCCATTACACAATTCTCAATTCTCTGCCAAAGATTGAAGTTTTTACCTAGTGATCTGGGTAAGCACAGTACAAGTATCTATCCTACAAATGTTTGCAAGATTTTTTTGTTCCCTTGAATTTTTAAAACTTACTTTCACATGCTTTTTGTAATTTGCAGTTCAGGAAGATGATTCTTGTCTGAGTTCATATTCCCAACATGGCCATCCATAGATTAGCTTCTTACCTTAGCATTTGAAAGGTAACATATACTTTTTCATATACTCCTACACTTTTTTTCACCTCTCAAAAAATCAAGGAATAAAGACAGGAGCTGTTAAGTAGGACTAAGAATCTGAGGTGATGAAGGCATTTACCTGTAGATAAAGTAGTTAGTAATGATGCCATTTGGTTTCCTGGGTGGTGCCCATTTCACTTCTATGAGTGCAGGTCCAATTGCTTTAACAACAGGTGGGCTCAGTTCTCTGGGAGGTGCTTCAGCAGTTCTTGAATATGTTTGACCACCCACTCCACACCCACCTACAAAAACAGAAGGTTGTGTAGGGATAAGAGCTTTTTTTCCCTCAACAAAAAAAAATACATTAAAAGCAAATGAATGTCAAGTAAAGAAGCTGCTGGTGGAAATGGTGTCTCATTTCACCTCATTTCATTGTTAAATACTCATTTAAATTACCACAAGTCTACTGATGAATTACTCTTGGTTTTCAGCAGTGAAAGTGAGGAGCAAATTGGTTCAAAGCTGTCATTTTAGAAATATTTATTTCAACAGGTTTTTGAAAATTTCCATCAAAGTCACGGAATTTCTAATTTTTGGGCTCTTCTCTCCTGTCTTTATTATCACCACTTTTTGTTGGTGAGTCATTACAGAACTGATTTAGTTATGTACATCCATTTTCAAATAAATTTAAGCTGCTTGTGAAGAGCTTTGAATAAAGTGGCAGATAAAGCCTATAATACATATTTTTAAACCTCCATGTGATATATTCATGATATATGGAGAAGTACACACATGATACATGAAGAAATATTTAATGCTTCATTCAATGCTAGGCTTTCTTTTTACTACGTAAACATTTGACTCCCACGTAAAAGAATTTAATCTGTTTTGCAGAGTTGAATCTACCTGGAGAATCCCTTCCAGCCACATAGATGAGTGTTTTGAATTGCCTTACCACTCTGGCATGCTTGTATTCTTATCTCATACAGGGTGTAGGGATCCAGGCCATCGACAAAGGCAAAATGTGCGCGTCCCACCGGCTTCACCAGCAGAGTGGGGCTGCTCGCATTTAGCAGGATGTTGTATTCCAAAGGCACATTGACAATGAATATCCCTGTTGTGAAACAGACAGGAACCAGTGATTATCTGAAACACTAACAACAGTGCAGGACAACTTCAAAGAGCCATTCATCACATGCAATTTTAAATGTAAGCCCCCTCTGGAGGTTTTCCCTACTGCCTCTTTTGAAAACTACAATCATTTAAATATAAACTGAAACAGATCCACCTGCAGATTATAAGTGGAAGACAGACATTATGGTTCTTAGGTAAGAATCAAAATTCAATTCAGTCAATGCCTGTTTTGCAATTGCCACTTCTGGGAAGATCGACCTTATGACTTGGAACCAGGCAGCTTTTATGTATTTTGGAGGAGTAACAGCTACTAAGCACTGCTGTTTGAATAGTCATATGATCAAACAAGTGAATTGCAACCATTCAGCAAATTATGCCTTTTCAGCCCAACAGCAGTAACTGAATGTAGGTTCTTGGCCTGCTTCACCAGTAGAGTACAACACAATAGCTAGAGCCAAGAAACATATAATTTTAAATTATGTAAAAACAAACTCTTCAGTTTTTGTTGAAAAAAACACTCTCATTTTTTAGTATTTGAATCCAAACATTTTCCCCATCTAGTCGTACTCCCGTGCTGTCAGTTCTTAATTTTCTCGTTTTCTTGGGAAGCTGAAAAATCCAGTTCCTTAAGAAGAACAAGCTAAACCATATACCATCCCTTTGGAACAACAGGCACATGTCCCTGGATGTTCTCTTTCCTTCTTTCACATGGCATCTCTAAGGGTTTTGGTTGGTTGGTTGGTTGGCAGTTTTGTTTGATTTTTGGTTTCCTTGGGTTGTACTTTTTATTAGGAAATGGGCTGTTGGCTTTTTAAATTTTTGTCCACTATAGACAGGTCTGTGCAGACAGCAGCAATTTCATAAAACCAAGAGAACAACCAAAGAAGAATTTGTGTTAAGTGTATTTCCTTCTTTCTGCAGTCACATAAGGAACAGCCTTAAGAAAGGACAAAGTACAGACTAGACAAGGTTCCTCTCTGAGATGAGTCAAGATATATCTGATTAGTAAAAGCACATTTCTCTTTCAACACAACACCTGCTTTAGATGTCACAGAGATGTCTTTGTGACTGCAACAAGGACCAGATGCCTGTGAGCAGTTCTGAGACTTCTCCAGACCTTGAGAATCTTTCTATTTGTAACTTTGGAAAACAACTCAGCTTCTTCAGCTAATTACAATTTTGGTCCTTTTCTGATAAAGCATCTACATTGATACTACTACCCTGAAGCCACAAAGAGCATCTTTTTCCCACTATTGTGCATCTGTTAGATGGGTTTTTAACTAAGTATGTATGTGAATGTATATAACTAAAAAAGAAAAGTTTGCAAGAAATAAGAGATCTCAAGTTTAGTTGTGGTATTATGAACAACTGATGCACTTTGAAAGATCAGAAAAATCTTTGAAACACCATGTTTTTACAATTCTCCTAAGAAAAAGTGAATATAAAAATCCCAATGAAATAACATTCTGCTGCCTGACAAGACAAAGAAAATGCCATTACACTAAAAAGCTGAAAAATAGCCCTGAAGTAGAGGCATGACTTCAATCTTATTCAGCTGCTCAGCTTACAGAAAGAACAAAGATGTTAAGAGTTGTTGGAAGAGGTGAAGGGAGGAGAGAAAAAAATGCAAAAAATTCCTCTGTAAAATCTTCCTTCTTCAGTGTAAAAGTTACAAGAACACCTAGATCTAATAGCTAAGAATAGAATTACAGAAATACAACTTTTTAAATCAAGGACAATGTTACAGAGCAAACCTCTGAGAGGTGATTTTGAGGTAGACCGGTTTTGAATAAAATAAAATTATTTTTTGCCTGATATATGGAAGATGAAATGCCCCAGAAGAGTGCACTTGAGTTTGCAGTGTAAAATTTTCCCAGTAATTAAAAATATATTGTGAAAGATAATAATAATAATTACTACTACTAGTAGTATGTCCACCCTATAATTGGAGGGTCTGTAAAAGATACAACAGAAAGAGTTTGAAATGGTACAGAGCACACCAATAGAAACCTTTTTATAATCTCCTAGTTAAGATCTCCTTCTTCTCCAGTACTGAAAACCTACCAGATATTTCAGCCAGAAAAACCCATTCCTTTATGAGAGTAATATAATTCAGATTTTTGCATCTGATCAGTGCATTTATTCTAGGCAAAAATCACTAGAAACCTTTGAAATTGAAACTATTCAGAATGCTTGATTTCCCTAGGAAGATTAAATACAAACAAGCACAGCTGAATGCAGCCATCAGTATGCAGTAAAGGACACCTATTTCAAAACAAATGACCTATCCAACAACGTTGGACACTGTTCAGTCCATATCAGAAATTATTAAAAAAAAACACCTCACACCTGAAACAAAAAAAATCTTAAAATTCTTCTAAATGTTGCACTGTATTAGGAATGATAACAATTATAAATATGCTCAGGAGAAAAAATACTCTCAAGAAGTGAAAATGAAATTGTAAATAAAATCACATAAGTATCCTGAAATATTTTAATGTCCAATGGAATCCTTCTACACTTTGATCAAATTCATTGGCTACGAAGATCAAAGGATCACTTCTGAATCTGAAAAATTATAATACATATTCTTACAACACAGAAACTTGTAAAAAATCCCCTTTCTTTCCGAACAGTCTTCAGCATCTGCAGCCAGTCTGAACCCACTACCCTGTGTGCTCTGATGACTGAAGGAAATGAAATGGGCATATTTGTTAAAGTCATCTGGGAAACCACACGACTTGGTTAGTTCCAGAGTTCATAAATTTATGTCAGAATAAAAGGAACCGTAAAAGCACAAGTGAACCAATTTACCCTAAATGCAAATGGCAGTTTTGTTATTTGGTGTCAAAGTTACCATGAGCACAATGACAACCTGCCATAACACATTTTCATGTTCACTAAAGAACAAGGATTTAGTTGGTTAATATTCCCAGCAATACTCTTTTTCATAATTTACAACAACTAGATGCTGATAGGTTATTTAACATTTATGAAGTTAAGATGTAATCAGAAAAACCCTGATTATCTTTACAAATAAAAAAGTTAAATTATTCCACTTTTTTTTTTCTATGCTACTTCATTTCACAGCAGGTGCACATTTTGCAATGGGACAAATCAATCAAATAAAACCCTGGGTTTTTGTGGGCATATTTGGATAACATTTAATGGGAAATTCTGTGCAAAACTCTGCAAATTAGGTTTGACGGCCCTGTGTACTTCAAAACTAGGCTAGGTCAAAAATAGAATTTGCAGCACAAGATGCTTAAAATTGGGGGTAAAAAGCCACAGACTTACAGACTGGTCACCCAGAATCTGTTTGAAGTTAATTGCTGAAAAATTGTTTACTATGATGTGAAATCCAATCACAATTAAAGCAAAATAGTCAAACTTTTTCACTTATAGGAAACACATACTGAAACAGGAACATCATGCCTGTAATGTTATATTTTAATATTTAAACTCACAAAACAAAACAATCTATTTGTCTTCCTGAGATTAACTATTTACATATGCTTCAAATATCCAGATGTCTCAATCTGGTTGCATCAAGTATTCCCACCAAGACTCTGAAAACAGTAACAGCTGGAGATGCTGACTGTTTGCAAGATGCAGAACTTAGGATATTGAGCTTGAAAAGCTTGTCCTGCAGTGAGGTGGAGCAAACAATAATTTACTCAAAAAAACCCAAAAATGAGAGAATGTGACATCAGCTTATCAAAAGTCCCATTTGCTAGTCCACAAGAAACCAGGTTAGTTGGGGAAGCTGTGACAAGTATGTGGCATTCAAATACCAGGTTTGATGCCAAGAAGAATAAAGTAAGAATTCAGATTTTACACAGCCGCTATTTTAACTGATAAGCAAACCTAAAGGTGGAGAGTGTTATAGCATAATGAATATTTTAATCCAGATGATCATTAACATATGAAGCAGGTATTCTAGGAGCAGAGGGCAGGATCCTATTTTGAGCATGTTCAGTTTTCAAGTTACCACCAGCAGCAGCTGAAGACACCCAGAAGAATCAGGTGCCCAGTGAGGACCAGTGGGTTCTCAGTGAGCTGGGATGGCTACCTGCCTACCTGTCAATAACATTTATGGATATACCTTGGGGAAATTATGTGGTGGTGATCTTTTTCCATAGACTCTTCTGCCGCTATCCAGGGTACTAATAGTTGTTCCATAATAATTGTAACATATCCTTCCATAGCATACCAGTGAAATGTACTGTACCCCTGAGGTCTGTGCACTGAGGCAATGCCACACAAGATAATGGAATACCTATTTCAGAAAAAAAAGCCCTATTTTCCAAAGTGAGTGAGGTGTGCCAAGTATTTTTTTCTGAGTCCATCACTTTAACCACAACTGGGCCACCTTGCTCTTCAGCTAAGTCAGGTGTTTTGAAACACTACATATCTATAAAGTCACAAGATTTAGATATATTACAGATGTTGAAACATTATAATTAAACCATTCTAAAGGAAGGTCTGCCTAATACAATGTGTCCATAATTAATCCTGAGGGTGATTATTTGATCTATATTTATTACAGCAGATAAGACAGAATGCCAAAGCAGCCCTGATATCCACAGACAGGAAGACACTATGAACAAATACCTTCTCATCAAAACTTTGTTAATTGAAAGCACTTTTTTTGACATCGAGTCTATACCAGTGAAAAGAACAGTTTTGTCCAGGAATGACTGCCAAGCCTGACAATCCTTGTAAGTAAATGTGCATTCTAAGTTTAGAAGGAAAACCTATGTTGCCTTAGTATAGTCTACTGTGAGACAAGGATTCATGCACAGAAAGGCAATAGATCAGAAAAAAAATAAAAAAAGTTTACTCTATGTACATGGACATAAAGAAGCATATGAAACAGTAGATACTTTAGGCTAATCCTACCAAGCTGGGGATGTATGTGATCCCAGACACCTGTATGATAGGACATGTTAAAGGGATCTATGCTATTCCAGAAGATCAGAATTTCCAGAATAAATTTCCACCTGCATTCTCTGCCCATAGGTTTTAGTAGCATTGTAGCTTTCAGTAACATTCAGTAACATTTCTCTGCTGTTAGTACTCTCCATTCTTGTAAGACTAGCTAGTGGCCCTGAAGTGCTAGAATAAAAGGAAAAGCAAGATTTGCTTTTTTCTTGACTAGGAAGAAAATGAACTCACTTCTAGCTGAAATCAGGACAATACCCAACAGAAGCAGAGTATGAAAATCCTTTCTTCATATTTTAAAACTGAAATAATTAGCCTCACAACAAGAAAGCAAAAAGGAAGGGTGTAAGTTATCAAATATCCATAGAAGTGAGATAAGTGTTCAAGGTGTGCCTCAATATCTGGAAAGAAAGGCATGTTCCTTTCCCATCTGGGGAGAATGATTTCTACAGATGTGTGAATACATCAACCCTGCATCTTCTGCAGATCCATAATGTCCAGCCTCTTCCTCATCCCTCTGACTGTGTGGTTTCAGGAATATATGGACCTTTGTATGCATAATCTTAATTGAAACATAACCAAATGTACTACACAGAGTCTGGCTCTCCTTGCAGACTCGTAACCTACTGTGAGTAACAGGAATTTAAGCAGTGGGAAAAGGTCTAGAACAAGGACAAGCTTTTCTGGAAACATCCCACTCTTCACAGCTTATGCTATTCCAATACAGTTTTAAATCTATTTATAATGTTGCTGAATATTTTGAACCTTAAATTATATTTATTATCAAAACTATAATACAGCATGAGTCACTTTCCAATAAAACCAACTGTAGATTATATACCATTTGAATTCACCTGCCTTCTGCAGGGTTCTAAATCCTTTCAGGCAGTAGGGGGAAAAGTTTAATTTAAGATTTTAATCTTTTTCATATATTATAGCATTTCTATAATGGATTTTGTGCTCCTGAAAACTAAAAGATTGACAGCTCAAGGTATTATAGATTTATTAATCATTGCTTAAATGGGTAGGGTGAGCACTGCTAAGCACTGCCACAATACTTGCAATCCCAGTCTTGAAGGCAAAATACTTTTTCTAGGTGACTTTATTTTTAATGCCAATTGACCCTTGCTAAGCAAGTATAGATGTTAAATAATTAGTAAGAGGAGATATTAAAACCTCCCATGAATTCATCGATAAAATTGATATGGCTGTTATTGCAATATGCAAATATCTGTAGTGTCTAAAAAAACAGTATCTACAAACTAGAAAACACCTTGTTGGAGATGAACTACACAAGCCAGAAGATTGTTGATTACGAGGCTCTCATTGTTCCACAATAAATAGAGCAAATAATTTTTATAACATCAGTAAATGCATCAATCACTTCAGCCATGATCTGACAAAACATCACACAGTTTCTCTTAAAAAAAGATATTATAATTCAATTATTCTTTGTTAGCCTAGTTTTATAGCAGGTGAAGGCCACCTGATCATGTTCAGGAGAAGAGTAACTAGAGGAAAAATACTTCTGAGCCTTTGCTGATTTACCATGCTGCAAGGTAACATCCACATTACACTAAGGTGCTTGGGCAAGTAAAATTTACTCAATCAGGTCAAAGCTAGCACAGGATCTCTGTCACACAGCCTGAAAGGCTGTCAGGCCTCCCTGGTGATGACTCAAGTTAGTATGAACAGAAGAGGAAACATAACTTTTTTTTTGGCTTTTTCATTAATATTTGCACTCAATAATAGTTCACAATAACAAAACATGCAGGGTTTTGCTAAGCTAAACCTCACAATACCCATGTCAAGTATCTAGGTCAATATTATTAAAATAATATGTCTCTAGGACACAACAGCTTTAGATACTGGTTATTTAAATCACAAATGCTAAAACCAAATATGAAGAATAAAAATATCAGAATGATTCAGCTGCCTACCTGGATATACTAATTTTTCAATCCTTTCATTTTGCTACAAAGTATTACATAGAAATACATTTTTACCTGGCACATCCCAAGCTAGAAATATAGAATATGCATCAATTACTGTGACATTATATGGGACATGAATTTTCTCTGGTGTTCCTACTGGTGTTTGTATAACATATTTATCACTGATGTTGCTGCCACCCCAAGTGCTGGCTTCCAGCTGGTAAACATATCTGCACAAACACAAAAAGATCAGCAGACACTGCAGTTAGAAGCTTTAGGCATATCAGTAACAGAGCTTTTCCATTTTCACCAATTTAAAGTGAATATAATGTGTATTACAAATACTGCATTATTTTCTATGCATTAATACTGCATTGATGATTTAAGTTTTCTTAATATGAGAAAAGTAATTTAGCATAATAATTATAATACAACCTTAGATACCAAAACTAATTTCAGTTTTAGTATTAAATACTATACTAAATACTAATACGAAAATTCAAATTAGCTTACATAAGTAAGAGAAGTATTGACTCAAAAAGTGCAAAAATTAATTTCAGAATAACTTCTATAAAAACATCAGCAGTCACTTTTGAGCCTGCATGTTCAATATGCACTGGAACATTAGATACCATGTGCAGTGCTGTTCGTCATGTAAAACCTGAAATTTTTCAGAGCATATTCCATAATGGAAAAAAGCTACCATTGAGCTACCAACAAACCATCCAAGAAAAAAAAAAACCAAACAAACCCCAAAAACAAAACAAAAAACAACACCCAGCTTTGCTTCTTTGAATCAGAATGACCTATTCTCAAAATCAAAACAAAAAATAGAAGTCCTTTCATTAAGGTCTTTTTAATGACTTTAATATTTGAAAGACTCCTAAAAGTGCTCTACCAGTTTTCAGTAATAAAGTAACATTGTTTTCTTAAAGTAATCATTTTCTTCTGTTCACCATAAGTTAAAGTTTGTACATTTCATTAACACAAGTGCCTATGTTTTTCAAGGCCTTTCACCTGTTACCAGAGCTCTTTTACATGGCTTACCTACTGTTAGGCTGCAGGTTAACATCTGTGAAATTCAGGTCTGTACTGCCACCCAGGAAAATCTGCTCTCCATCACGGAATAATCGATAATGAGTAATGAGCCCATTGGGTTCCTCCGGTTCACTCCAGTACATTTCCACTTCTGTTGAGCTGACTATGATATGATGAGGTTTTGGCCATACTCCTATTAAAATCAAAATAACACTATTTTAATTTCATGTCAGAAACTAAAAGGATTTTTTTTTTTCTTTACCCATACTCGTGCTGCTGTTTTCAGCAATGTAATGAAAACATAAAACATTGCCAGGGAGGATGAAAGAATTTAACATATTTTCTGTATTTATCCTACAATAAATGCAACCAATTAGACAAGGTAAAGATTAATGGAACATGAGGCCAAAGGCTGCAGCCTTTATATGCCCAGTAGTCTCTGCATATTCATTTGTGCTTTAAAAAATATTCATCTTCTAATTCTAACTTTGTTAATGAAGCTAATGAACTTAGAGATGAATTTGGGGAAATTTTCACAAAAATAAAGTAGAAATGCAGTGCCAGGCAGTAAATGGAATGTGGCAAGACACAAAAACTCCAAGAGAAACAGATTCTCTTGTGTGAATTTTCACATGATAGCTTGATGGATGACGGTGGAGTTGTGCACCTTGTTAATCGGTCAGAAAACACAAGCCCGTATGACCATCCCTTTGCAGTTCTGTAAGAATGACTTTTTCCCTTACCATGAGGAGCAGCTTGTAAAGTTTGACCTGAAAGTGGTTGGCTGGAAGCACACCCAGCAGATGTGCATGCAATAAGCACAAAGCTGTAATTAGTGTATGGCTGCAGACCTAGAAAGAGCAAACAGAGGTTAGGCTGAGATGTTGACATCAATCATTCCAGGAATTACATCTCTGCAGAGAAAGTTACTGGGCCTAAAGTTAAGTTTTAGCATTTTTGGCAAACATAAAGTGTGAACTATCTTTATGTTACACATGAACAGTACTGAAATGGTGAATTCTCACTAATTTAGACATATATCCTCTACTGATTTAAAAGACACAGCAAAACAATTCAGACTGAATGTCTGTCTATGCTGCAGTGGATCTGTGGATATCCCTCATATATCTGAATCAGTTTTAAATCAAAAAACTTAGATGACACTTGCAATGCAGAAAAACACCTGAGAGTGCAATTGCTTAGAGTTTTGGACTTTAAAAGCTGAATAGTCTATAATGTTTTGAGAATTTATTACAAATATATCTGCAATAATAAGATAATAAAATACTCACATGTACATGAAACCATCTACTACATTGCAAATAAGTCCAAGGATACTCCTGCCACCTTCCCAATTTCTTTTTTTTTTATTATTTTCCCTCTTTTTTTCCCCTATTTGATACAAGATTTTACAATAAATGCTACAAAGCAGTTAGAAGCTGCACTGACAACCAAGCCCTCATTAGAAAACATTAATTTTAGTTAATTCTAATTTTTTTCAAGTTTTTTCAGCTCAAACCTTCTTGGCTTGACACTCTTGAATAAGATGAGAATATATTGCTTTACCTTTTCCTTGGAAATTTTTAAACATCCTTGTGTTGTGTGTTGACTTCAGACAGCTTAAGAATCTGACTTTAGATATCCTTAAAATTGCACTCATAATTTGGCTAAGATACTGAGCTTTTGGAATAGCCAATTCTGTGCACCCATCAAAGGCTTCTTGTAGTTAAATTGTTAAAAACTGCGAGATCACCTTAGAGCTCAGCTTGAACTCCTGACTGGCCTTCCTCACACAGCACCCTCCAGCCCACAACAGCACCTTTGCTAAACTACTCTTTTGGATATTTCTCAAAATTTATCTTTAAGATAACCAGGCACAAATACTGAAAACTCATTTCTCACGTTTTCAAGGACCCCCTTGTTAACACCTCATAATACACTGAATAAAGGTTCCTGTTCCTGAATGTAAAGGATAAAAGAAGTACAACAAGAGGCAAATTATATACAAAATCTCTTTGAAAATATTAAAATTGCAAAACCAAATACTCAAAAACTAGGAAATTCCAGTGCCAGGACAGTGTACAATACAAATTGATCCCCTTTTGTTCACAGGCTTTGTGGCAGAGTCCTTTCTAAAACTGCCTCCAACATGTGGTCTCTGGCCTGATTAATTGTAATTTGAGACTTTTTTTTGTAGTATGCACCCCTAGAGTGTAAAAATGCTTTATTAACACCAACTGGTTGAGAATTCCAAATGTCTTAAAACAGTACTAAAACAAAAAATACCTCCCAACAAACCCCATAAAAAAAAAAATCACATAAACTCATAAAAATAGAAAAGAACAATTTTTCTGTCAGAATCAGGATACCAACTCAAAGAGACTGAGAGAACCAAAAATCTCCTTGGAGCTGCCAGGAAGCCATTTGGGATGCCTGGGACCTGGCTGTCAGACTACCTGGTGTTATACAGAACTTTATATATCCAAGCACAACTGGTGCCTTCAGCTGCAGCTCTGAGAGCTCAGGAAATTCAGGTGTCAGGCAAGAAAAGAAAATGAAAATGAAGAAGACGTGGTTGTGACAAACTGTGAAAGGCTGAGCTGTGCCTTCCCCAGTACCACAGCTTGAACAAACAGGCAAGCTCTGGCAGTCCCTCAGCGATCCACGTTTGGTCCCTCTGGGCTGGCACTGTCCCAGCTGCCTCCCTCACTGTGCTCCATGTTCCAATGTTCCTGCCTCCTTGACAGGGAATGTAGCTCTGGGCAGAAGCAGAATTAGACCCATCTATACTGAGACTCCCAGAAGGAATTAATCCACTAAACACAGCCAAAGCTGAGGCAGCAGTTCTCCATACAGCAGCTTCATTTTATTCCTCCCTGGAAGAGGCACAGATTGTGGACTGAATAACCCTATGAACAAATGACTGTACTGCTGTGTAATGTAGATTGCTTGTGTGGAAGAGGCTGAATTAGGATTATACAGGTCAATTCTTAAGCATGTGGCTTTGTGGTCTTAACAGCATATTTTTGATGTAGCTCCTGTGTCTAAATGGAATTATTTCAAGAACAATGCAATTCTGCTGCAACAAAAAGCCTGTGCGAGGTCTTTGTTTATAAACAAATCCTTGCTGACACCCTGTACCAAGATATTTTAATTAAAATATAGTACAAACAAATAGAATGAAAGAAGAAGCAGCAATGACGTAGGAAGGTAAAATACTGAACGTGCAGGCTGCTTAACAAATTGAACAAGATGTGAAGGAGAGAAAATAAAGAGATGACTCAGAGGGACAGCCCTTGCTGTAACCTAATCATGAACTGGAAGAGAAGAAAAATCATCTGAACACTGTGTATAAAAGTAAGGAGGGAGAAAATGACAGTAGCAGACTAGAGAGAGGCAAAGGCATGGAGGAAAGCCAAGTATTTAACATTTCAGGATAGAAAAGATTACTGTGGCAACAAATTACTTGAATTCCCCTAAAGGGAGTCATGTTCACTTTTAAAGGAAACATGCATAATAAAGCAATACTCATTTACAACTACACTTAAAAGAGAAAAATGAGCATTAAAAAAAGAGCACATGGTTTGACTAAATTTATTGGTGAAATTTTGATACCTGAAATTCTAGCCATATATGGAGCAGTCACAGCAGGTTTTTATCTAGATTGTTAAAGCTTTGCAATAGACACCTTGTCTTATGCATGCTTTGGAAAGCTCTGCGCAAATCCATGTGATTGATAATGAAAATAACAAGTAAGATAATCTTGAAATATAAGCAGCATTTTGCTTTTTTAATGTCTCTACTTGCTTGTTCACTACAGGATATTTCTCCCTTTCTCTTCTCTTTCAGTTTATTATTGTGGAGAATTTTTAAATTTTGGGTTCTTTGGTCAACTTAAGCATTCTACTATAGTGTTGCAGCATTTGTCATTAGCCAAAAGGCCATGGAACAGTGGGGTTTTTTTAAGAATGCATTGTTCTATTAGCTAAATCAATTCCTTCTGATACTGTTTGTCTCCATTTGTGGGTATGGCTCCAGCAAGGTCAGTAATTAGCTCCCAGGATAATGCTCCTGGGCCCTGACATGGGAATTTCACTCGGGAGGATGTCAGATTGCTGACCACAGCCTCACACAGCCCCTTCACCCCCAAGAGTTTCCTTCAGATAAATATTATTAATGATTCAGTGCTGCTTATGGAGATAGACTTGACAGCGACAACACTTTGGTATCTCTTCAGATGTCATCACCATGAAATGGATGTTCAGATGAAAGAATTTCAAACTATTCAGTCCTAAAGTATTCATACTGTTGTTTCTTTTACTAAAATAAATATTAATTATCTTCCTTGGTTTTGACCTAAAAATGATTAATCCTACAAATTGTTGATAAAGCCTTTTATTTGGGATATTAACTTTAGTGTATTAAATGGGGGGAGTTGAGAAGAACCTTTTCTATAAACCCACCTGCTGCTGCTGAAGAGGGCACTCTTGGCTTTCTTTTACAATTTCCCTAATTATTTTCCTCAGTCTTACCCTCTGCTTGGCCCCACTGCAAAGCATTAGCAGGCCCATTTGTAAAGCAGTAGTAACACAAAGTGAAACAATGCCATAACTGTCATCCAAATTGTTCTGTACAGGGTACTGGAAGTGTTCAGTAATAAATGATATAAAAAGGTCCTTTATTGACAAGCTGCCATGTGCTGTTTGCATTAGAGAATATGAGAAGATGATGGCTGCTGCCCCTAGGTCCCAGTGGCATTCAACTCAGTGAGATAGCAGAAAATGCTTCAGTTTGCTTAAAGCATTGATAACACCTCTAAATAATTAACTGAGGACTTCCTGTCTTCAATTACTTAATGCTTTTTTTAACATCTTGAGAGGATTATAAGCAATTTATGGATTTCACATGATGAGCACATTCACCGCTATTCCCACAAAGCATTTGTGGGATCATGTTTCCAAAGCTTTGATGTAATTAAAAATAAGCAGCAAGACAATGGTGCCGTGGCAAGGTGCTCGCCTTCACGTCTGCCATTTGCGAGACCCCAGATCCAAAGTCTCCACAAATACAAATGCTACAGCTTCATTAATGTTCAACTGTTGCTCAGGGAAAAGCAGGCAGTTTTGGAGAGGAAAAAAAAAAAAAAGAAAAAGGAAAGGATAATGGGAAAATCGAAACATATATCCACAGGGAATAAGACAAACAGTTCAAACATTTGAGATTATGTATGAAGTGAATTTGATTCTTTTATCATATTCTTTTAATTTAGAGAGCAATAATTACCCACACTGCTAAATCACTCTCATGAATTCCACATTATTATCCAAGGAAACTCCTGCAGAAAATAGCAAAAGATTTGATTATGACTGTCAGGAGGAATGATCGCTTATTTCATTCCTGGCTTAACATGGCTGCACTGGACAGCGGCTTAACAGAACAGGCACACAAAAGAAAAAATGATCCTTGTTTCTCAGGAATTAATTTCATTTCCTCTCACTTTCAACTGGTAAGTGTTGTTGGCATTAAAATGGAGATATAACTGCCTTGGAGGAGCATGAGAAATATTTTTCAATGGGTTCGATAAATCACTCCTTGTTGGAATGTTCCTTCTTTGCAGTGTAAACTTACAACAGCAATTCTAAAACAGGCACCACCAACTCTGGCTAATATCTCATGTCCAGAAGCACTGAATACGGAGATAGGAGTAATACTGTTGATGAATTTTACACTGGAGCAGGATATTGTCAAAGAGGAACAGCAATCTTGCTCTCCTGTGAGTGACTGCAGCAGAGACAAACTCTGTTAAAGCACTAAGGGATCCACCCTGACTCGGGACTCATCCTTTGAGGGGAATTTGAGGGTGCTATCCATGCTCTGCAGGATTTATGTGCCCTAAGTCAAATTCTGCTCTTTAGCTGGCAGTCATATGGTGTGTACAACATACAAATCTTGAAATTCCCTACTTGTGGGGCAAAAAAAACTAGGGAAAAATTAATGCAATTGTGCAATGTAAAAATTTAATGAGCAACCTGAGGTCAAAGAGTAAAGAAAAACATATCCTATAATGCTTATGTTCCTGCTCTGTGTTCAGCAGAAGCATTTCTTAGAGGAATTTTACCTCAGTGTAACATTCAAAAATAACTAAAAATTGAGTATGCAAAAATAATATATGTGAGGTCTGAGCCAAACTTTCCCCCAAAATCCCTGGAATAAAGCTATTTTCATCAAGTATTTAGAAAATGGCTACAAGCAACATATATATTATAAACAGAATGTGGAATTTTTCCTGTTCTGTCTTCCTTTCCTTTTTGTTATCTCAGATATAAAGTACTGGATCCTTCTTGATCCTACACTGCTACAGACTCACAACAGCATTAATGCACACCAGTGATGTTAAAAGAGAGTTGAATCTGTATGAGGGATGGCTGGCCTACACAGAATATCTAAGTCCTTGAGCACACTACAAAGCATGCATCTTCAATTGAGCTGGATAGATTTATTTTAAAATTTTGAAATTAAATCTATTAATATTTTAACAAACAGCAGCTAGAAATGAAAGAGATTGGAAAAAAATAAATTTAAGATATGTAAAGTCGTGATAAAGCATTCCAAACTGTGCACAGGACTGGGGATTTCAAAGTTACTGACAAGTGGCATTTTTAATATATTAATACTGTCTTATATCTTTAGGACAGGACATTAGCCTGTCAAAGAGCTCTGCCTCCTTACCTGACACTGTGTGCTGCATTCTGCCTGCAGCATCAATGTATATAAGTCCTCTGCCCACTTGAGTGATCTGGTACTCTCTGATGATCCCATTTGGTTTCTTGGGTGCAACCCAGCTTAAATGTAACGCTGTGGAGTTCAGAGCACTGACTTCTGGTGGCTGAACACTCTCGGGGACTCCTTGGACAGTGACTGCAACTACCTGAAGACATATGAATTAAACAGCAATTTAATGTAATAGTACACTAGATACCATGATCAATGAGAATGTCACTTTTGTTTTAAAATGTTGTTTGGGCTGGCATATCATTACCAAGGGGCTGGAGAAGTAGTTACTTTTTTCCTCCTTTTTCACAATGAAATCTGACCTTGAATACATTACATAAGTCTGTGTCTACAATTTATCACAACAGGTTCACCACATTTTAGCTGCAGTGTACGGCACAGGGTGAAACAAAAAAAAAACTGTATTGCTTGAAAACTCTTGATAACTCTCTTCCATATGGTTTGTCAGTGTCTCTGCATTTTAACTGCCTGATTTCATATATTTTAAGCACCAGTAAATATGGGGCTAAGCCTCCATATATCCCATGCAATCTGAACTCTGTTATAGTTATCAGCAACTCCATACCTCTATAAAGAATCTAAAGATTTTGAAAGATAGGATAAGTTTGCACTTGTTAAGATCTTTCTACAAAAAAGAAAAAAAAAATGTAATTTTCTGTTGACACATCTCCACCATCAGCTACAGAAGAGGCATCACCAAATTACATTGGTTTAATAAGTGAGTCAGATCGTTTTTTCTTTGAGAATCACTTTTCTTTTTCTCTTATTACCACCATAAAGTATTTATATTATGCTGTAAATATAAAATGTGTCCCCTATAATATATTGCCTTAGTGCATTTGGTGGAATCAGTCCCCACTTGCAGACTTCAGTGTTTGCAACAGTAAACTCCTTAATTACAGGCAAGTGAAATAAGCAGGATTTATTATCAGGTCAGTGGTTGCAGCAACTGTGCCTACATAGTTTCCAGACCACAGCTCTGCGTGCAGGCAGAGGACTATCCATCTATCTTCATCCCTATGCATCAGTGTTTTTTATTTAAGACTTCTGGCTAAGATTTGCATGAATAAGAAAAATATTTAAATACTTGCAAATAAAAAAAATTTAATCCCACAGATATTATAATTACAAAACATAGTCATTATTTCCCACCTCTGCCCCACAGACCTTACCCTTGTAGTCCTAGAAATTCATTTTCAAAGAGGCAAGAATAATATTGTGAAAAAGAGGTCACTTTAGAAATCATTTTTGCAAATGATGAATCAGGCAGGTATTTTGCAAAATAAAAACCAGAGCTGGTTAAATAGTAATGATGGTGAAAGGCATCTGTGATTCAAAGTGATACAAAAGGAAATGAAACAGTAGAAAAGGAGGTAAAAGATCCTGTTTGCTTAAAATTGAAGCTGAGGCAGGTTGTACACAAAGGGACAGTAAAGCCTGAAGCAGTTGCAGATATAGAAAGCAAGCAAAGAGTAATATAGCAAAAGGAGGCTTTTCCACTGGAGTGGAAGAATAAGAAGTTTGTTGCACAAATCAACAGACTATAACTAAGGCAGATGATCTAAGAAATAGCAAGGAAGAGGAGGCTATAGGCCTCCTAGTGAGAAGCAAAAATTTAATTTCCAGGTTTAGAGAAGGCGCGTTTTAATATTCCT
This sequence comes from Thryothorus ludovicianus, assembly GCA_013397245.1. Taxonomy (NCBI): domain Eukaryota; kingdom Metazoa; phylum Chordata; class Aves; order Passeriformes; family Certhiidae; genus Thryothorus; species Thryothorus ludovicianus. The sequence continues at coordinate 1,189,963 of VZTB01005220.1, forward strand.
TACTCTATTCTGCCATGTACAGCTTTCTCTTTAACAAACATCAGTTCCTACAGTGCAATTTCAGCTTTGCCAGGACTGAGATATTGCTTTCTTCCTCTGTCTGCTTGTATCAGCCTGGGGTTCCAAATATTCAACTGTCAGTGCCCGAATCCAAATCAGATCATTGATGTTTTTTTCACTTATTCAATAATCAGCGTGTCTTCAAATTATACCTTTCCGAAAGCATTTCACTGCTGCCACGCTGGCTGAGAAAATCCTGGCACCACTTTCTGTGAAGCCCACTTCACTAACCTTGCTGCTGTCCGTGCAACCAGCAACAGTGCAGGCTCGCAGCTGGTAGGAATACTCCTGGTGGGGCTGGACACCACTGGTGTCTGTGAAGCTCCTTTCCGTCCCTCTAAAATGCTCGATTCCGTTTCGGAGGATGATGTAGTGAATAATAAGACCTAGCAGAAAGAAAGTTTTCTCTGTTGTTAGCTGAGGGATCCTGTGTGATGGGATATTAACCTACTCTGCACACAGAAAACATTGAGGGAAATATCTACGTGACCATAGTAGCACATAATCGTTCAGATTAAATGTTAAATGTCAATTACCAGCTACTTTCCTCAGCATCTGCATCAGCACCTGAGTAGATCCCAGTTTTGATTGAGAGCTCCACTCAGTTTCCTCACAGTTTGAAAATAATAAGCCGGATTTCCTGAAATAAACATAAGCAGCACCAGCCCTACCCCCGAATCCCCAAATATTTTTTAGGATGATTGTCATTTTCTGATCATATTTTCACACTAATTATTACAACTGTTCTCAAAAGAGGTTTTTTGGTGCTCTGTAAAGACATACTAAATTGACTTCTGTGAAGAAGACTCTCCTCTTACTAGCAATGAAATTATAGTAACCTAGAACAAAACCTTCCTGCGGAGTTTAGGAATATGTGCACTTCAGTGACAGGGGTTAATTAAGACATGTTTTGTGATTTTGGATCGTTGTCACAGGAATGATGGAAAAAACACCTAAAAAAATATATCAATACCATTTGGCTGAAGTGGTTCCTCCCAGTTCAGAAGAATCATGTCTTCCCGATTATCAACTTTGGCCCATTTTGGTGCACTCACACCCTGTGGCACATCTTGCTTAGTGACAGCTCTGCTAATTTCACTGAAACCTCTTCCATAGCTATTCCAAGCAGCCACCCTGTACTCATATGTGACAAAAGGTTCAAGGTTCACATCTAGAAAAAGAAAATTACATATGGATCATCTCAGTCTTATTAAAAATACAAATTAATTTCTTTTTCCCTGGGTTTACAGATAGAAATGGACGTTATTCTTTAGACAGGGCCATCACTTTTATCAACTTTTTTGAAAGCAGGTTCACACATTAGGTACTCACTGAATTTTACTCATTGCATATCCCTGAAGTCTCTGCCCTTATTTACAGATTACTTCTTAAAAGAATTCTGCTTCACTACAATTCATAGAATCATGGAATGGCCTGGCTTGGAAGCAGCTTCAAAGGCCATCTTGTTCCATTCCCTCTGCCACCTTCCACTACATCGGGTTGCTCAAAATCCATCCAGCCTGGCCTTGAGCAATTCCAGACATAGAGCAACCACAACTTCTCTGGGCAACCTGTTTCAGTGCCTCACCATCCTCATAGTAAAGAATTTCTTCCTAATATAGCATCTAAATTTGCCCTCTTTTTGTTCAAGGTCATTGACCTTTGTCTATTACTACTTGCCCTCATAAAAAGCCCCTCTCCAACACTCTTGCAGACCTCCCCATAGGTACTAAAAGAGGCTTTAAGGTGCCCCTGAAAACTTCTCTTCTCCAGGCTGAACAATCCCAGCTGTCTCAGCCTGTCTGCATAGCAGAGGTGCTCCACCCTCTGAGCATCTTCATGGCCTCCTCTGAACTCACTCTAGAATATCTGTGTCCTTCTTCACATTGCCTCACACCTAATTAGCATTCAGGCCATCTTTTTCTCCAGAGCAAATTATCTATATCAGCAAATCACCAGTCTGGTCTGCCACTTTTCCTTACCTGTAAATGAATGCTGTGTTGGACCTCCTGTGTACACTGTCTCCTCTTCTGCTGGACACACACCTGCTTCCACCTCTGTTTCTGTAGCACTCTGTGAACCTTTTATCCATGCACAGATATGCTCCTTAGGATCAAAGTTACACTTCCCACAAAGTGCTGTTTCCTCCACAGATAGAGGGCAAAGGACATTAGCCTTGCATTCTTCTTTTACCTAAGGAATACACAGGCAAATTTAAATATATTTCTCATATTTTCCTTTCTCTATACATGCTTCCATTAGTATTTCTCTATCTTTATACAACACAAAAACCACGCCACCACCTTCAGTACACTGATATTTCTAGAGTATGGGAAACTCTTTCAGCCTTTGGCCTATCTACTCTTGGATCATTAATTCTTTTATAAGCCTTTCTAAAAGAAACAGATTTTTTATTTTTTTTAGGGTCCTTGGATGAAAGTATCACAGATTTTAATTACTGGAAGCACAAATGGCTGGATCTGTTGAAAACAGAAGAGTCTAGAACCAATGACAACATGATTTTGTCCAAGAATTTGAACATTCTGTTCCTGCAAAGGCCAATATCCTATGGCAAATCAGTAGCAAATTCCCAGCCCCTCACACAGCTTGCTAAGTACACAAGAGGGCTCTGTGCAAGTCCTTGGCAGCTTTTAAGGCTGAGAATTCTATCCATGGGCAATATAAATCATGTCTTCTGCCACATCACTCCTAAACAGAAGCTTTGCTGCAATAAGAGGACTTCTGCAAACATAAAGATATGAAATTTAACTCATAAAGTACAATTCACAGAAATGTACACCGAACATCCACAACTTTCCATTAAAATTCATGAAAGAATATTTTTGCTAAACCATAAGCTAGAGAGCAGTAACTCTTATGAAACAGAGGTTGCTGCAGAAAGAAATGTACTGCCATATTTGCAACAAATATTTTTGCCCATTAAGTCATAAACTTCAGAAGGAAAACCAAACAGATTATATCTAATGCTTCCTTAATTCACTATTGAAATTAGCTTCTTAGCTGATTAGGAACTTCAGCTAATTTAATTTCCCAAATTTGGCACTTCCACAAAAATTACATTGTGATAGAAATCCATATAGGATGCAGGATATAGATGGATTGGATTCCCATGTAAAGTAGCTGCAGAATGTGCCAGACTATCAGCCCTTTTGCTGTTAGTAAATCTATACATATCAGAGAGCCAGCACTGCTATCTCTTTTCTACTGTGGGTAAGTGAAATATAAAGCACTTCCTTTGTTTATACTTTATAGCTAAGGCAGGGATCTGGTGTGTTATCTACCAGAATTCATTAACCTGTTCTCAGCCATTTTTTGCCTTGCATGAGCTACTAATACAATGCATGGAGGAACTGCAGCTGACTCATCACAACGTCTGGATTTTCTCTAGGAGAAAATTATTCAGTCTGAAAATGAAATTACATGAAAACCTTGACATGAAAAGGCAAAGATGTAAGAAATATTTTTGTATTGACTTAGCAGATGAACAACAAGGATGCAGGAACACTTGCATATCGCAGGATGGAGTCTGTATTACTTTACTTTTATGTTTGGTAAATTCCACAATATCTCTCTGATTTCCATGTTGTAGAATTCACAATATTTAATGTTCTTTTTCTCTCTCACTTTCTCTCTTTCTCTCTTATCATAAATACAAATACAGTTTTATAAAAAAGAATGTATATATATATA